>KB663666.1:2368238-2402052 GCA_000349025.1 Anopheles minimus
CTGCTTTGCAACGAACGTCGTGTAGTAATTATTTTCTGTTTTCAAACATGTCTTATACACATTACATTTTTACATTATAGATTCATCATACACATTAAAAGAACAAGTGAAAATTGGAGTTACCGACTGTGTTTATTTGTATGCAGAGTGTTGTGTCCTGTTTATTACCCTACGTTGTGTTTTTATACATAAATTGTTTTCCGACTTAATGCTTTGAAAATCCTTTGATATATCGCGATAGCTCAATTACAACCTTTCTGAACGAGATCTACGCAGTGACTGAGTCTGCTTGTACTCGCACCCGTACCGATACTTCATATCAGAGGCCATCTCTACTAAAAAGCATCACATGCTCCGCTCCGACCCAACTGTCAAATAATTCACGAATCCTTTATAACTTGAACATAAACACAGAGCTTCATTATGACTTCACACAGAAAGGAGCTGTTTGTGCCAGCACTACTAAGCTTTACACAGCTGTCTAACGAGAGAATAGGGAAATATAGAGATTGTTTATTACTACAATGTGTTTTTACGATTTTGTTAATGTGAGTTGTCATAATGTTGGAAATATGTACCTTTTTTCAACAAAGAGCCTACTTTCGTCACAGCTTTATTTAAGTTTATTTAAACGTTATTAAGTATTGTTGTAGAGATTGTGTTCCAACTCTTAACATGTATTTGTGTCAACTTGTGAAATTCTGGTGTATTCTTCTATCTTCGAGCACCTGTACAAACATCGCCTAACAGGATGGTTTGTGGATTCTGTTTATTATTGCGTCAATAACGCTTATCTAGGAAGAAATGATGAAACAGTTGTGTACACGCGCAAGGGTTCCATGGTATGTACTTTGCACCATCGTTTAGTACATGTTTTATCTGACGCCATTAATGCACCTCGCATGGTCGTAAAAAAAATTTCGTGTGTTTCTGTCGAACAATTCTAGAATAAACCGAAAAAATATTTAAAATGTTAATACAGTGTCATTTGACACCATGCATGCATGCTAGTGTAAAAGTGATCGTTTCGATTGACAAGTTACGGCTAGAGTCTGATAGATGGCGCTAACATGTGACCGCCTGTTTCAAACTGCTAGCTCAACTATTTACGTTGCATTTAGTTTTTGAATCCGAATATTTTTTTATTTTCATATTAATTTATATTAATCTAGCATACAATTCACATTGGATGAAAAGCATTTTCCACTTTACTCTGATGGAGTTTATACTTCAGGCAGGCTAGTCCATAGCAAAGCTAGCTCTGGAGTATCTCCTTGCAGTTCGGTTGTTATGCCGGATACCTGGAATACACACTTTCTTCCTGTTTTCGTACAAAATACCGCTAACGATGTCTCCTGTTTGGCGTCGAACTATTGGCCAACAGGCGCAGGGATATACAATGCATGTTCTTGTTTGATCTGCTCAAGTTATAAACAAGTTCGCGTAGAATAGAGCTTCAAGATCCTGGTTTTACTTTCGTTCAGAGCGTGCTAGAACCAACAAAGGACTAAGTTGTTGTTTAAAGATTGAAGAGATTTTGGACAACTGGGTCTCTTTCGTCTCTTGGTAGGATTTAGGATGGTGAAGGAATAGGGATAAGCGATTGCTTTGGAGGTGTAATGTGATGTTAAGGTATCTCTCACCTTTTGTACTTTGGAAGTATCAGACTATTGGAGGTAGTGGAACCTACTTCTAAGTAAGTGTTTAAGTTGTTAAGTTCTTTTTTCATGTGACCGGCAATCTACCTATGTAGTCAAATCCGGCACATGGCAGCAAATGTGTCGTGAGTTAAATGTAGTTCTTGACCCGTTCGACTTCAACTTGTTTTCGTCAGCCTCTAAAGAGTGTCTACGTTACTATTTTGTTTAGTTTATAAGTATATCCTAAGAACTTTATTTCCAGTGGCAGAGACGATAGAGGTCGGTCTTCAAACGGCAAGAACCGAGGCTCAAATCCCATCCGGACTGTTCTCCCGTGGTGAAGGCTGACTATCCAACTACGTTGTGTTAATAAGTCTATTAAGCCAGCATGACCGAATAGGGTCGTTATGTCAATCAAGAAGGAGAATACTTGGACTTTAAAGCATAAAAGTACTGTAGGAGAGCCTATAAGATCTTCAAGATACTTCAGATGCTACCTCTTTAGCAGAGCAACTTTATAAGTATCCAATTCGTCAGAATTCAAGTTAGTATTCAATTCCTGGAAGGTTTCAAGAACTCGCATCTACTGGCCACTTGTATCAGGCTATTAGGGGAGAGTGGCAACTGCTGTATTTCGGCAGAACATATCACTTCTTGCAGCGGAAAGAAATATAACGCAAAAGGTTCTTTTTATGATGTTGTATTATTTTTGACGCTGCAAAGCGTGCCGGAGCAGCTTCGCAACGCGTGTTCAAAAACCAAACAATGGAAACAGATCGTAACAACAATTCAATAAATAGGATCGGGAAGGGATCATTGCATCAGGCATCATCGCCCAAGACAAAAACGGCCCACTTTACCAGGCGTAGTGAGCGTGAGCATCCTCGTAGGTGGTGTGCGCAACCTGGACGGCCGGCGAGTAGGTCAGCGTCTTGGTGGCGGTAGCGACCACTGGGGCAGCATGGGCAGCATAGGTCTGGACGGCCGGTGCGGCATAGGTGGTGTGGACGGCCGGAGCGGCATGGGCGTAGGTCACAGCTGGGGCAGCATGAGCGGTGTAGGTCTGGACGGCCGGTGCGGCATAGGTCGTGTGGACGGCCGGGGCAGCATAGGCAACCTGCTTGGCCAGGACGGGCTGAGCGTAGGCCAGCTTGGGCAGCTCGTTGGTGATGCGGGTGTCCGACTTGCGCACGCTCGAGAAAGCGGTATCGACGGCCTTGGAGTAGTGGGAGATGGTACCATCATGCGAGCGGATGGTGCTCTCGTGCGTCGCTCCAACAGCCGGGCTGGACACGATGGTCTTGGCAACCGGGGCAGCATACACCTGCGGGGCGGCATACACCTGCGGGGCGGCGTACGAGATGGTCTTGGCGACCGGGGCAGCATAGGCCAGCTTGGCCGGGGCAGCCTGCGAGATGGTGCTGTAGCTCACCGACGAAGCCGGCGAGTAGTGAGCGACCGGGGCGGCGTACTGGACGGCATGGCCAGCCTCCAGGTATCCAGCGCTAGCGACGGCCAGCGAGGCCAGGAAAACGACGAACTGCAAACGACACGGACAAAAACACACACCCCAGGATCAGGACACTCTGCCGAACGTACACCAAAGTCCTTCGTCCATCGCTTACCTTGAATGCCATTTTGCTGGGATGTTGGTGTGTTGGATACTCGAAGAGAGGTGTTGCTGCAGAAGACGCTGGGTGATCAATGATACGGTTTCGTGCCGTGGCGCGATTATTTATACAAAACACCACCACCGGGAAGCAAATAGCGACACGATCGGGCGAGGACGAATTGGGCAGACCGCGATAACCGATCGGAGTTACGAAAGGAAAATATGAATACAGCAAAATCGGGGTAAAGAAGCACACACGGTAAATGCAAGCAGATCCAGCGACAACAGTTTGCAGTCTGCATCCACCCCGCTGCGGTGCATTCGGCCATTTGGGCGGCGAATAAAATGGCAAAACAAAAGCAGCAAATCGATCCGTCGTATGTCCATCGCCCAATTATACGTCATGAAAGTGAGCACACGGGGCCACACGGGGCGTGTGTGTGTGTGTTGTGCAGTGAATGAAGCTATGAAGACCCCTTCCGTCGACCGTACCGGCATCAAGCTGTAACCTGGGCTGCCGGTTCTGTATGCAGCGGAGCGGAAGCGTGTAAGGTGAAGGTTTAAAGCGTGCAGAACTCGCTGCCCGGCAACAGTAAAGGGAAGGCAAAAATGAACCATACGAACCCAACCCGGTTTTTCAAGGAAGGTTACCTTCGCCTTCATCATATAATCCCTACACACCGCCGGGGAGGTCGATCGGCTTTTCGTACGTAATCGTGTTCTGGAAAAAGAAGATATTTGGCATTTCGTGTGATCGTGTGTGGTTATATTCCACCTGATGGAGTCTTCCATTCGGAGTACTTTCAGTGAGCAGTGTACATAGAAACCCATTTGCTGTATTAATTTCGGCAAAAAATTATATCCAGGAAAAAGAAAAGATTTTCGATAGAAATTGCAAACACATTCACCAGTTAATGTCCGGACATGATGAATGTCTTCTCCCGATATGGATAACTTTAGTTATGCATAGTTTGATTGCCTACGCTTTGCCCGGAGAAAGGATACTTTTGCTTACGAATAATGATATTTCGGATTTTTTGTTAATTTTTATCGTTGCTGATAAATACATCGATCTTTGTGTCACCTTTTAAACAATGGCCGAGAGCAACCTTGACATTTAACATCATAATGAGTTGTTGTGTTCTATCTGGGTGTGCAGTACGTTCTCCCATACGCTCGCTGTATGGTTTGCCGTCACTATCTCTTATCCCATACTTTCAGTGGCGGTTTATATGGTTCCCGAGTTAATTAGCGTGGAATGGGACCGTGCATTTATGTAATACATTTGTTTGTTTTTTTATTGTAATTCAAGAAAACCATTACTGAATTTGAATATGTAGTTTTGTTACTCTTTAGACATTGAAGTTGCCGTACAGCGTTGGATTGGAGTGGTGGAGAAAAAAATTAAGCAATGAACATTATTTATCGTTCCCGTTGCGTAAATCGCTTAAGAGCTTTTTTTGTTTTTGATACAATAAGCGAAACGACATCTCGATTTTACGACTGTAAAATTATTAATCCATTCTAGATCATTTTAAGTGGTTTGCTAAATATAGGAAAAAATAATCCATATAACTGCTTATTTATAAGATTAGTTAAAAAAACTCATATTGCAGTTAGATACCATTTATGATCCATAATTATCACTTGTTAAATTTGAAAAAAACTAGGGACAGTCTGAAGTTGGTGTGGTAATGGAACTGGTTCTACACAAATTATTCTACACACAAAAAATGCTAAAGAATATGATTTTGATACAAGAACCCGTACAAGTGGTTTAGTTGTGGGGGCACACTCGTTGGGAATGAGTCACACTCGAGCAAATTGAAAAGTCACTTCGATACTTATTGATTGGTAATGTTTTAGAGCGCAGCATCCTATTGAGCTGTTGAGACCCAGGGGAACTGGCGATATCTAAAGTATCGGTGTCCTGAGAAATAGTGAACAAGTCTCAAATATTATTATTTTATTTTACTACAAATCTCTATTCAGTTAACTTCATCATCTGAATCTATTTGCCTGCGAATTGGTTGTGAAGTTTTCGGCTGCCCAACGACTGGAAATTTCGTTTTTGAATTCTTACTCTAGTGTTTACCCAAAATGGGTATATAAAACAAAATTATATGCTGTTCCAAAGCAAATTTTCAAAATGCATGCTTTTGGCATATTTTATATCTATAGTTGAATAAGTAATTGGTCTCTTTTATCGTTTTTTTATTCATACTTATAAACTCGTATATTTTCTATAACTAACAGTAAACTTAAGAGAAAACATAATTTGATGCGACACGCTTCGTATAACTGTATGAATAATTTTCTCATGAAAAAATAATAGGGTATTAAAAAAAATGTTTTACGTTTTTCCATTTTCACGAAAAAAATTATGTCAGTTTAATAGAACCATACCATGCGAACGATTTGGCCGGAAATAAATCTATATACAGCAATACAAACTAGAAGAGTTAATATACATAGAAACTGGAATAAAAAATATACAAGCCTCTAGAATTGCTGGCTTAGTGAGTAGCCCGGTTGTCAAGAACATACCGTTTTACTGGTTTTATTAAGACAGAGTTAAACAAACTCGCTGCTAAATTCGTACCCCATCGTTATAAATCACCGGAATACTTCATCGCGTAGTAAACAAATAATTGTCAAGCGCTCATTGACGAGCTTCTTCATCCTATATTACTTATGACATTCAATTTGAATTATTTCCTAATTCATTTCTAGTTCAATTGAGAATTTTCAATTTTTAATGTTTTATTTTTTAAGTTTTATGTTTAATTTATAACATACCGATTTTGTAATCATTTCTTTAAATATAACGAATAACATTGCACGATGAACGTCCACTGAATTTTTTAAAATTAACTATTTATCATCATCCAAAACACTAAGCCAATATTTGGCACTCAAAGGTAAAAAAGAAAGTGTTATGTTTCTCTCCATCTAGTAGTAATTGCATTTTATTCAGATTCAATAATAACTAATACTTCTTAATTCAACTATTTATTTATTTCATAGCAATGACACCAAAATGCTACACTATAAGCTCTTCCACATCATGGTTCAGGGTTTCCACGTAGCTTGTCATAATACTAGACTATTTTTCGTCCAATCCTTGGCTACGAGGTCTCGGGTCCAGATAAGATTCAAGTTACTGTCTTCGGTGTACTTTACCCAAAGCTGTAGCACAATGCCATCTCGGACATTGGAAGAGAACAAGACTAATTGCCAATAAATGGTTAGGAATGTGTTCAAATTGAAAATGAATGATGTACAAAAGAGTGCAAACAAATATGCAAACGAATAATCCCACTCGAATAAATAAAAATTCGGAGTAATCGAACGGCTAATTAATTCGACCTTTTGCTTCTAATCTTATGATCGAATCGTGTTCAACTTCAACTTAAAGTTCAAAGCCAATTCGAGAGTTCTTTTTTTATTATCACACAATGTTATAAATATTTTATTATTCATTTTGTACAAAATGTTTTTTTAATTCTAAATTTTTTTTAGATATTTTTTGTAATTCTCCTCTCACTTGAAACAAACTGTGGAGATCATTTGGCTAAATATAGTAATAAAAATTTAACTGCAATCTGGTTTTGATTGTGCCCGCATAGCAATAATCAGTTACAGTTCTTCTTTGCCACCCAGATAATTGAGGTCCTCAGATGATGTGAGTTTCGTCGGTTCAGTTGTGATTGTGCCTTATCATTAAAGTGGGCCTTCAAAAAGGGAAATTGAAGGTCACAAGGGACCGAGAGAGAGTGAGAGTTAACGTACGATCAGCTCAGCAAATGTTGTCACACCGTTGCGCCGTGCTGAAAGTGATTATTGATTTCTCTATTCGAACCAACTTCTTTAATAATATTTTAAATGTCCATAGTGCATTAAGGGTATTAAAAAATCCCTCTATTATGTCATCAAACGCTTGGGGCTTGGTTTTTTTTTACACGCAATGAAAACATTGTATCGCTTCAGTTTGTATTGGGATTGTATTTCACTTCAAAAAATGGTCACATTCGAGATGGCAGTCAGGCCTTGGCTCTACTGATTAGAGAAGGCGGAATGAACGCATCGTTGCAACAGAAACGTAACAATGCACTTCCTAACTGGTGTTTTTTTTTTTTGTTTGTATTGGTTGTGTACTAATAAATAGTTGTTGTTCAGGATGTTCGCTCGGACAGAACGCTTCTTACCAGGCATAATGGGCATGGGCATCGTCGTAGGTGGTGTGCGCAACCTGGACAGCTGGCGAGTAGGTCAGCGTCTTGGTGGAGGTATGGACAGCCGGGGCAGCATGAGCATAGGTCTGGTGGACGGCCGGAGCAGCATAGGTGGCGTGCACAGCTGGGGCAGCATAGGTCTGGATGGCCGGGGCAGCATGGTGAGCGTAGGTCACAGCTGGGGCAGCATGAGCATAGGTCTGGTGGACGGCCGGAGCAGCATAGGTGGCGTGCACAGCTGGGGCAGCATAGGTCTGGATGGCCGGGGCAGCATGGTGAGCGTAGGTCACAGCTGGGGCAGCATGAGCATAGGTCTGGTGGACGGCCGGAGCGGCGTAGGTGGTGTGGACAGCCGGAGCAGCATGGGCGTAGGTCTGGTGGACGGCCGGAGCGGCGTAGGTGGTGTGGACGGCCGGAGCGGCATGAGCGTAAGTCACTGCTGGGGCAGCATGCGAGTAGCTAGTGTGGACGGCCGGGGCGGCATAGGTGGCGTGGACAGCTGGGGCAGCATAGGCAACCTGCTTGGCCAGGACGGGCTGGTGAGCATAGGCCAGCTTGGGCAGCTCGTTGGTGATGCGGGTGTCCGACTTGCGGACGCTCGAGTACGGAGTGTCGACAGCCTTGGAGTAGTGCGAGATGGTGCTGTCGTGCGAGCGGATGGTGCTCTCATGAGTGGCTCCTACGGCCGGGCTGGACAGGTAAGTCTTGGCAACTGGGGCAGCATACACCTGAGGAGCGGCATAGACCTGCGGGGCGGCGTACGACAGAGTCTTGGCGACTGGGGCAGCATAGGCCAGCTTGGCCGGGGCAGCCTGCGAGATGGTGCTGTAGCTCACCGACGAAGCCGGCGAGTAGTGAGCGACCGGAGCGGCGTACTGGACGGCATGGCCAGCCTCCAGGTATCCAGCGCTAGCGACGGCCAGCGAGGCCAGGAAAACGACGAACTATAACCACAAAAGGAGTAACAAAGAGATAACGTTATTTTTCACTCGTAGCACCAAACACCCTCATCACACAACAGCACAGTTATCGGTTCCCATCCACAAACAACACACTTCATCACTTGCTACATCCCTAGTGCCCTAGAAGGATGGTTTTAGGACTCCTTCAGGCAACACACCACCGCACACAACACTTTACCTTGAATGCCATTATGCCCTTCGAAACGAACGAGTTCTGGTAAGATGTGTTACTGCCGATGAGCTTAGTACCTGAATGATACCATTTCGTCCACGGACGGCAATATTTATATCGAAAAATGTCCTACCGCCCCGGGTTGCGTCGTTGTTCAAATGTCTGACCCTCCTTCAAATGCTCCCGCGCTGCTACAGCGAAAGAGTAGGGACCGAAACCAACGCCATCGCTCACACCACACACACACACACACAGGGCGTCCAAGGAGTCAATCGAGCGTGTACGAAACGAGCCTCCTACTTTCGCTTTTCGCGCGCACCGAGGTGGCCCACTATATGATAATGGTAATAATAAAACCCCCTACGAGTGACGAATCAATCGCGACCAAATTGTTTTTGGCATTTGGTATTGCTGTCATATGCGAGTGTGTGTGTGTGATTGTCCCGGAGGGTAAGTTTGGAATTTTTCGAACACATACCCGCACTTAGAGAGGACAGTGTACCACGCCTATCATAAGGAAGTAATTGTGGTGGGTCGCGGGGTAGTTTTACCGTTGTTTGGGGGCCGGGAGTTTAGTGATCGTGCGGACAATGGGAAAGTGCAAACGGCCAACCAATTGCCCAGCCACACGTCCACCATCGATCATCCTAACGAGTTTTAAGCTGTGGGACTTCTGTGCTGGTATCATGTTACCAGTTACTCCCCAACATTTCTCAGGAGCGGTTGTCTAAGTGTTGTGAATGAAACAGTCGTATGTTAAGGCAGATACCCTGATGGGAGCCTTTTTTGCAAAGAACACACCAACACACACACACACATTCATTGGGCGAATTTTGGAATGGTTTTGTAAATCGTACACATTTTGGCTTTACACAAAATACCGCTTACCGATTCGGGGTCAACTAGTGAGGGTTTTTTTTTTGTTTTCCTTTGCTTAATATCGTTGTTGCTGCTCGGTAGTGTAATGTCTCGCTTGTAGTGGATAGTCTGAGGAGCACAGAAATGGGCAGGCATTAAGCAGTAACACCACCGGCAGTGTTGATAATTATATAAAAAGGGCGAACAAATTGGTGCAACTGGAAGCAATACATTAATATAATCAAAGAAGGATAAGGCACTTAAGTATATTTTTTATTACAATATGATTGAGGTTCAACGTGATAAGAAGGAGATGACTGTATCGTGTCGAAATAAGCATTTGAGTTCTTGAACTGTAGCCGCAGGTTCTAATCTAATTACTACTCAATAAGAAGTCATAAATTTGCATAAAGACTCTCTCTCAATATCTTGTATCATGAAAAAAGATAGGATAATAAACGAAATTTAAAGAAAAAAAATGAAAAGATCACTTAGCTACGATTAAATAACAAATTACAACAACTCATATGTAACTCATAGATATTATTATAGCAAAAGAAGAAAACATATCCATCAAAAGGTCCGCAGATCACTAAACTATTAATTTGAGCATATATTTAGTGTGATAACTTATACTTTACAAACTTGAAACATTTTCATTCAATCATAGTTTCAAATTCTTTTTGATCATACTTCTTCTTCTTCTTTGTTGGTCTGCCCTATCCGGCACGTCTAACGGACATGGCCTGGTCACCAATTCGTTTTGATCATACATTTTTGTAAAAAAACTATTTTTATATCATATTTTTTTTATAGGATAAAATAATGCTATCATTAGTAATACGGTAGCACTTATAGCAACATAATTATAGTAGTAAATTTATAGTAGAATATTCCATTTGTAGCATCTCACTCCGCTTCATAAAGCAGTTTCTAAGTGAGTTTTTATTAAGCAGACTAAATAAGATCATTTTTAAAAGGCAATTACCCATATTCCGGTGATTTGGTTTCCAGTTTAATACACCATAGACCATTCATCGAATCTCATCTGCCTAATTCAACCCCCCAATTAAAACGGCTATATGTTTTTTAAAAACTTCAACCTCGAAGACCTTAACTGTTCTCCAATTTCTTGCTTCTGATACTAAAAAAAGATTAATAATTTATTATAGAATAGATCTATTATAGAATTATTATAGATTATAGAATAGACAAGATCTAGTAAATGTTTAAAGTATACAAAAGAAAAAGAAATTTGTTATTCGGAGTCAGTTCTTCCTGTTTTTAAGCTTTGGCCATATAAGGATAGGAGACATGGACGAAACAAGTGAATCTTGGTTAATTAATAAGCATCTCCAATTTTAAAGTACATTCTCTTGAAAGAAACTTATTTTTTGTGAACATTTCCCTCAAGTTTCGGGACATTTCCATAATGTTTCCGTAACAACAATTAACCGCTTCTTCACTCAAAAATGTTTCTTCTCTACAGTCAATTCAATATTCAATTGAATCCTCCCTTACAATTGTCTGAAAAGATGGAAACCATTTCTACGACTTCCCGTGCTATAGAATCATCCCACATCTACGACCCACAAAGTGCACTACACGGATTACGTAATGCGAAGTCTTAACACACCCCCTAGTTCCAGAAACGAGATTCGTGTTCGTAAACTTCGTAGTGGCCAGCAGGCTAGGCTACCTGCCGTTTTACGTGCGACAACAACATCGTTGTGGATTTTGTCCCACACGCACTATTCGGTTAAACACTTTGCACTACATATTATGCCCGCTCGTATACGCTGGTTTCCCATGTTATTTTCTTCTTTGCTTTGTTTTCTTTCTCTTTCTTTTTCAGCGTGAACCCGTTTTCTTAACAATTGTATCAACTGCAACCAAACCAGTTCCACGTGTGGCCTTCATATTGTTATTGTCGTTTTGTTTTTTGGAAGCTGTGCCGCCGAAAGGAAATGGAATATCAAAAAACCCGTACCCCTTCACACTGAATCGGGCGATCGAAGCGGAGAATCTAGTGTTGATTCACTACTGGAGGAGGGGAGACTAATAGTCACCACGTGTGACGAATGGGTTGATTCTGGGGGGACAATCTGATAAGAAATGGTCCAACATTACGTTTTTGCGATTACCACCGAGACCGTTTGTCGCCGGTACGCTACTATGTCGACTATGTCGACTTTTTTTCACTTAGTAGTGATATTGCTACACTTTTTAGAAACATTCGATCGCTCACAGTTAATAAAGACATGTGCCGATCGGACTAGAGCTATTTGTGCAATACGTGATCGTTAATCGTGTAGGGCTGGTCAGCGTGAGAAAGTTATGCGCGGCGCAATCATGTACACCCTTCGGGTCAAGTGAAGCAAAATGTCATACACAGTTCGAAAAGCTTCGGATGGTTCGGATGTGGCCAGTTCGCGAAGAATGTCAATGCTAGCGAGAGCATTAAACAGCGCCCGTCGTGAAAGCCATGCGAGGCCACGAAGCTCGCTGTTTCGCGCTCACAAGTTCTACGACTAACAACACCCTTACATACTTAGTAGGCTACCGGCTACGAGTTCCGCCAGTGTCCAACGGGCGAATCTTTCGCGAGTTCGAGTTTATGCAAAGGTCAACTCCTCCCTCACGCAATGGGTAAAAAAATATCAGCCTTTTTGTTGTGGGACTCAGGGAGGTCACCTGTTTTTATTGAGCAAACCTTTTTTTCTTGTGTTTACCGGTAGAATGCATTTTTATGGTATTTGAACCCTAATGGTTTTGGGTACATTCATGCTTTGGGGTGTACGCTAGAACGGGCGTTTTATGGATGGTTTGGACGTGTAGTGGGGATAGAACCGTACCGTACTGTGCGCCATGAGACACCAGGTTAGCATTGGCGCTAGTGGAGTGGTAAGACTGTTGTTGAGGAAGCACCTTGCTTACCGTCTGCTTCTGGGGGACCACGTACGAAACGGATCCAATGCTACCGGTACTAACATGTGCGGTACCTTTAATGTCCTGTGTCGGTGGTAGATACTCTCGAGGCGGAAGATATTCCTGAGTTGAAGTATCCTTCGACGATGTGTGCAGAGATGTTGTTACAGCAATCGGTGCAATTAGAGTGGTTTTTGGAGGTAGATACTGCTGGCCGTAGTTTGTCTGACCTTGGCTGCTGTAGCCATGGGTGGTGGTGAAACTGTGACCATGGTTTTGCGACGCTTGACTCCATCCGGAACTTCCCGAAGTGGTAAGCCCGGGTGCAAGGTAGTACGCTGGAGAAGACTTGACTGGAATGGATGCTGCCTTGTATTGATGTGATGTAGCTTGATTGCCAGTTGCTACGTAGTTGGTTGTACTTTGCAGACTAGTAACAGGTGTTGCCTGAGAGACCTGATGGTAACTGGTGTGTATTCCAGGAACTCCATAAGATGGGGATGATGGTGCTTGGATCAACTTTGGAGGTGCAACATCTACCAGAGTTTCTACAATAGGGGCCGGTTGACTAGGTCCTTTGTAACTATTACCATAAGAGGTGGATTGATGTCCTAAACCTCCATACACACCAGATGTTAATGTTTGAGTAGTTTTGGGTGGTGTGTAAATGATGCTACTTGACACCGGTGCGGAGTAGTGGTGCGATACCATATGTCCAGTAGTGGAGCTCGTTCCATAAGAACCCACAGCTGCTGAGGTCTTTTGCGCTTGGAATGATTGATGTCCAGTTCCGGAAAATCCCGAATGACTCCAGCCCGTACTCGGAACACCGTACGTCACTGATGTGTGGATCGGTGTCACTATTTTACTGTGCTCTTTATGTTCGCACTCCTGCACCTGAACGGGAGCGACATAATGATGGGAAGCATACTGCACGGGAGCACTGCTGTAGGTCAACGTCTTCGTGACCGGTGCTGTGTAAACCGCACTAATTACTGGCTTCGTTTCGTACCTAACCGCTGCGTGATCGGTCGAACCTTTTACTGCGTACGGAGCACCGTAGGATGTTGCTGCATTCGAGTGTACGTGCTTGTTGCCTTCGCCGGGAGATGATTTCAGGTCGAACGAGCTAAAACTCGTTGCACCTTGATAGTGCTCCACGTACCCTGCGCTAGCTAATGCTAGACACCCGGCAAGGACTGCAATCTGTGCGGGAAGAATGACAGATCATGGAAGTTATCAAGTGTTAAAGTTGAGAATGTTTTAAAACTTACAAAACAATTCATGGTCGGACGATGGGTTTCACTCACGCACCGTGTACCGTTCAAGAGTGTCGCCCTTCGGTCGATGGGACGTCAGTTTTATACACCAACACGCCATGGACCGACGCATAAAAGGGATCAACAAAAAAGGGATACTCAGGGAGGCCCAATGATAGGTTGCAGTGTATTGTGAAGTATGGAGAAAAATGGAACATCCCCCCCAAACAAACCAGTATTTCGGTTCCATCCAATTACATGCGCCGGAAGAAGAACCGCGAAGACAGAGAAAGTGATGAAGAAAACATGATGTGAAAGAAGGGAGTGCGATAACATTACCCACCCAAATTGAGGTGGCGGCTTATGTCATCCAAGGACAAGGATGGTCGATGTAAATTCCGTCCGCAAAGTAGTGCTACAATTTATTCGATTGATTGATGCACACTGCTCAAGTTCGATGATCATTCTTTGACGATCGGGTTTCTTCGATTAATCACTCCACTCCAATGTCAAGTACTCGGAGCACCATGTGTCCGAGTAGGGAGACTGGAGTGCCTTAGGCTGGGACTGGATATCGTAGAAAAACAACAACAGAGAAGAAAAAAAAACGGCAAAAACGTTTTCTTAGCATGATAGTGAAAAATTTCATTCATCAAACTCTACGGTGAGTGAGTCCTAAAATGGGGGTAATGAGTGGCGATCGGGCCCGGGTCTAAACTGGATGCCGCCGGCTACCGGTACGCAACCGTTTCGAACGTTAGCTCGATCGTGCGTGAATCGTTTCGCATTGCGGTGTAACACGCCGAAGGTTAAGGTTTTGCAGTGATCGTTCGGCGTAACCTTTCTCTCAGCCACACGCCGGCGCGCCACCACCGGCAAGGTTGCTCTGGCCACTGGGACTAATATACAACTTTATATCCGTTTGTGGTGTAGCGGCTGATGCTTAATGAGCGAACGATGCAGGACCCTTAAAAATTGTCATTCCTTTTAAGGTCGGCTTAACTCGCGTTGCAGGATGATATGAGCGAGGTTTTATGTAGAATTTTATGGAACGGAAGGTGTAAATCAGAAGAAAATTGCACCTTAAGAATGTGCATACGGTAAAGTGAGAAATTCTATACTTTGGTGTACAGTTATGCAATTTCATAGGACCCCTAATGATGAAATTTCCCACCTTTGGAAATAGTGAAACAAATAGGTATGACGAATACTCTAAATTTCATAATTTCCAAGAAGAAATTAATTTACTAGAAAGAATTTTATGTTTGCTAGCCATTGGTCTTTTATTTCAAAATTACTGCACAGTTGTAATTCTCGCAAAACCTGGATATACAAAAAGGATAACAAATTGTAGTTGCTATTCCAAAACGCTGATTTCAGTTATTACAAATTTCAAAACGTTATTCTTCTGCAATTGACTAAACAACCAAGTTGATATTATGACGTTTATCTGATATCAATAATGCTTATCACCAAAGCTGTTCTTCATGAATAAAAAAATTAAACATTACTTTTACTATTTCATGCCCGGAAGTTGTACAACAGCAATCACTTTTATAAAAGAGAGCTAATAGGAACTCCAAGACAGTTAAGAGATGGTCACAATGAAGAATATAAAACAAAAAATAGAATCCAAAATGGAACACATAAAGAATAAAGATAGAAATATTAAAATAACACTACCAAATATAAAAATAGGTCTTAAATCTAAAGAATCTATAAGACCTGGAACACTCTGGCAAGTAACCAATAGAAATGACAAATGCATCCCTTATCTCACACGTAGAATTCGAAGAAGACATCAATCTTCAAACATTATTTAATTTTATATGGTTACAAAACTTAACAAGTTACAAAAATTTTCAAAACAACGTTTTAATCACTTTTTAAGTAACCAACTGTCCAAATTCTCCACGTTCCTTCCAATATTTATTTATCACATTTAAATCGCTGTTGTAGTTAATTGAAAGGGATGGACCAAATTACCTGGAGCCCCAAGCCTACTTGGAGCTTACTACGTTGATTTTGGAAGTCCTGGAGTTGGAGGGAAGTTTCGTTGATAATCTAAGGGCCTCTAGATGTGGAATATGTTGAATAGAGACGCCTTGACGCGGCCGCTTTGATAGATAGACCCTCAAATGTAAATCCGTTTCAATGAATTCGGAAGCTATGAGTTTACCCTTTTCTAAATCTTCCTTTGGTAAGAAGGATCAAACCATTCGAAGATTGTTCCTACCGTTCTCGAGTCATAGAATATAGAATAATTGCATGTCTTTTATGTCAACTGATATTTCCTCCTTGGTTGCCTTTTGCGATCCAAATGTTTCAATAATTAAACAAATAATTTAAAATTCAATTCAAATTTTTAATTATTTTTATGTTGTATCTGTTCATGTGTACCAACTTGTCAAACGTTAAATAAAATTTAGGTACTTTAGGAATCAAACGTCATTTCTCGAACTTAATTTCAATGATTTTCAACATTCTCATTTCGGATTATACGACTCGAAAGTTTCAACACATTGTTTGAATTTACAATAAGTTATGTATTTTCAACGAATATTCAACATTGATTTGCAAAACGGTTTTTCCATTCTTCCTGAGCTGTACATTTTGAAGGGTTGGGTTCCAATCGAACACGACGCTCTCGGCGGAATCGGTTCTCGGTTCTTGGCGGATGATTCATCGCTTACCAAGCGTAATGGGCACTGTTGTCGGCGTAGCTGACGTGCGACACATGGGCAGCGGGTTCGTAGCTCAGCGTCTTGGCAGCAACGACCGGTGCGGCATGAGCGTAAACCGGGGAGCTGTGATGGTACAGCGGCTGTGGCTCAGCGACCAGGGTCTTGGTGTAGGTTGGCTGCGAAACGTACGCGGTCTTGGTGTAGGCCGGCTGGGCAAGGAGCGTCTTCGTATAGGTCGGTTCGGCCACGACGTGCTTGGTGTAGGTTGGCTCGTGGACGAGGGTCTTGGTGACTGGAGCGTACGCCAGCGTCTTGCTGTACTCGACGTTCTTCAGCAGCGGCGCCTGATAGTGGACCTGCGGGGCAGCATAGGACACGTGCTTGGCAGCAACAACCGGAGCGGCATGAGCATACACATGGGCCGGTTCCTGAGCGTACACGGTCTTGGTGTAGGCGGGCTGGGCCACAACCGTCTTCAGCGCTGGCTCATGGACGGCGTAGGTCTTGGTGAGCGGTGCCGCATAGTGCACTGCCGGTTCGGCGTACGCCACGTGCTTGGCGACGGCCAGCTTCGGCGTATCCTGACGGGTGAAGGAGCTGTAGCTCACCGCCGGAGCAGACGAGTAGTGTGCGACGGGCGCAGCCGCATAGGACAGATGGTGCTGTTCCGGTTCGACGTAACCGGCGCTGGCGCAAGCCAGAGTGGCAAACAGAACAACAATCTACGGAAGGAAACAACAACGGAAAAATACGATTCAACCATCGCCACAGAATATTCGCAAACACTCCTGCATTCGGCTAGCGATGTCTAAAGCACTCAGGACGCTCATTAGTATCACCAGAACACAAACGCACTCACGGCACAGATTCCTTCACTCACGGCGCTGATCACTCAACTCACCTTAAAAGCCATCTTAGTGGGTTTTGCAGGTCTGCACTAAATCGAAGCTAGCGATGTAATGATACCTCTGGAAGCGTTTGGTCTAATATTTATATGAAATGTGCCGTCAAAGCACAACGACGCACGTGCTTCAACGTGGGGTTCCTCTCAACGGTTCACCGGGCAGCATTGCGAAGAAGCCTACCGAAGACACCCGAAGATGGGGGTGACCTTCTTCGAATGAATAATAATAAAAAAAAAAAACACCGTCAACACAGATACAGAACGATCACACTTCAAGACGGTTGGAGGTTGGAATTGGAGGTATAGGGCCCTCGGATCGGTCGTCGAAGTTTTCGGGGGGACAAGACACACAAGATCTCGATGGCAATTTCTCACCTACAAACGAAGAATTCCAATCGGAGGTCTACCGTTCGTTAGTGAAGTTTTGGAGGTGCGTGTTGTTGTTTTTTTTTATTCGTGATTTTCTCCACACCAAACCGGCGCCGAACATTTGCTTTCAGCTTCAGTTTACGGGCATTATTTATGTTGTGCTTTTTTTTCTGCTTGTGTCTTTTGTCGATTGTTTATTTTTGTCGCAAGCTTGTTAGCCGATTTTTATTGCCCCAGCGGCCGTGCCAGGGACCGTCGGAGGTTCGTCGCTTGCAGTCTTTCGATTTTCGATGGGAAACAGATTGATCCTTCAGTACGTGTGTTCCGTTTCGGTCTGGTGGGGATGATGAAGATCGTAATCCGTGACGTCACGCTACGGTGACAGATGAAATCGAAATCGAGCCTAAGGGATGGAGCCAATCACACACACATACGTGCGTTCATAAAAAAGTAAAATTGCTTTAAACAATCGCTAAAATGTAGTCACAAAGGTTAATTACCTGTTGGTGTTCTTGTTTCTAATCGTTCGCAGCGATCTTTTCTATCGTTCTGCAACTACTAACGTACGTTCAGTGCAACGAACGTTATTGGTGGCTGGTACGCAGGCTGGGAGGCCACAGCGTGCGACTTCCAATATGCCATAAATCTTCACCTCCAAAGCTGAAGGGATTTCACATAATTATAGCACAGAAGCGCATGCTCCTCCAAAGTAACAAAGAGGAAATGAGATGACCTACACAATGGTGGCCCAAAGCCGCTCGATCGCTTCTAATTGGTTTCGTATCAGCAGTTTTGTTTTTCGACGATAATAACTCCCCACTTCATCTCTTGCCAATCCAAAGATCCCTGTCATGTCAACATAAAATTTCATTTTCGTTGAGAATTGCTCCTTTCTTGCACACTACTCGTAAGGGAGCAATATGACGTAATGGACGCAATTTGTATCTTTTTTTTTTTGGGGGTGAATTTTCAAGGCCATATGTACGCACCTTTCGCAGGTGACATATTGCGGCGGCTGTGCCAAAAAAGGAGCTGCGTACAAACTGCGGTAGGAGGATAAACATTGCTGGAACACTCGCAGCAAACAATTTGGATGCAACGCCGCGGATGGGGACCATAGTGACAGTTTCCATAATAAATTGCCACCAGCCATATGAGGTTCGAATATTTAATTTCAAATGATAAATTTTAAGGTTAGATTACAAAAAACCAGTTTTAGCTATAATCGATTTAGCGTGGTAATTGAATGCATTTTTTTTTTCAAAGTAATAAATCTATTGGGTTAATGTATAAGGTTTGGAAGCTTAAATTAGATTGGATTTTTGTTGTTATAATTATTACTAATATTGTTGTTCTTTTTCTTAGTATTAGTATTATTGATATCTCATGTTTCATTTTAACTGTCGTATTATTAATTAAAGTCTTTCAATAAAACAGATTGAGATGGAAGGTTATAGTCAGATAGCTACATTACAAAACCCCAGTTTTAAAGTAATTAATCTGATTTTAATTATTATCAATTTCCCCGGAAAAAGGTGCCCTTTCACGGTTCGGAGAAGGAAATGTCTCCTCACCAATGTGAATTGCATATTACATTAAGTTTAAACTTAAGATAATAGTTATAGTTATAAAAATATTCATTTACTATTTTCAGTTACTAATATGTAATTATTTATTTGAATTGAATAGATTGAGATACGAAAATCGATCTGAATTAAACGCGCTTAGCCACTTAATCTTTGAACTGAATTAATGATTCTCAATCCCGTTTCTGACGGCTTGATTCTTAAATGTATTTTAGGATTCATTTCACTGAATATTCAGATGTATGATTCTTATCAGAAAATTCTTTAAACACAACGCTAATTCCAACCATTTCTGATCTACAACTGCCATCACCCACCGAAGGTAGATGATCAAATCGTCTTCACAAAACCACGATGTACTTGCACGATTAGAATTTCCACATTTTGTTCATGTTTAATACCACCCGAAAACAGCAATTCGACGAATTTATGCTATCTTGTTCTTCTCCCCACAATTATTGCTGAAGGTAACGTTTGTAAAGCAATATAATAGCTATAAAAGCCTTCCAAACCCCGAAATCGGTGACTCGTCGGCGAACAATCGGTTTGTGATGTTTCACATTTTTGGGGCGACATTTATACACACCGCGTTGAGACATTGCTAACACTTGCACCCCAGCACTAGGCAGGCAAGGGTGAAACCTTGAGTTTCTTGGGAGTTTTTCGACGATTTTCCACAATCTACCAATTGATGGATGGTTGGCAGGCGGGACATAATCGTCACAAGCGGAGAACAAATTATAATTCCGTGTCCCATCTGTTAGATGCGATTTTAAAGTTTCACCCAACCGGCCTCGAACAGCATCAATCTTTGACTAACATTTGCGTGACTGTAAATTGACGTGAGGCAGCTTCCAAATTGTCTATTGAATATTTTAATAATTCATCGTCTGTTCCCACTGAAATATTATATAACAGTCACGATTTATGTTCTCCATAAATCAAACGGTGGTGTATAAATAAAATGCTAAACTATTTCTATTTTTGGAAGCAGTCCAATTAATGTCACTCCAGTGCATCATCGAGCCTTCATTAGCATATGCGCCGTTGGTCCGATTCCGCGTACGATCGAGCCCCCAAAATTGCACCGGTTTGTTGCATAATTGATTGAAGAAGCAACCACCACGATCGATCAATGACACTGGCGTTCGTTCAACTCAACGCACCGAGCGTAAGAGTTCCGCTCTTGCTCCGACGTCACCCGTCGGTGAAGGTGACGACAGACCATCTTTTGCGAAGATGCGCCTGCTATACGATCTTCCGAACCGGCAGGACAACTCACCTGAACAGCTGTTCGGTCCACACGGACGGCTTTATTCGGAAGCCACCACCAACAGGTTACCGGCCCAGCCATCGTAACATCTTCATTTTGTGGAGATGAGACGGAATGGTCGAACCGGTTTTTCGGCGAACGACGACGGTGAGCCCCCCGGTGAGGGTTCCACTTTCGAGTTCAATGTCAATGACTGAAGATGGCATACGTTTCATCCTTTTCCATTGATGCACAGCTGAGCTGAGCTTGTGCAGGAAGCGCGTGAGATAAAACTTGTTCCCCTTTTTTTGTTATGTGATGAATTTTAATGGATGTACGTTGGTAAGCTTGAAACTCCGCTAGGAAGTAATTTCGTTTAGTATTTTCAGTTTTACGATCAACTCCTAATTGCGGAAGAACAACAAACACGTGTTTTATTTCGTCCCCCGTACGTAACTGAAATCCAAAACTGACTGGTCAACACCTCCAAGAGGTTACAGTGTAGTAAAAGAGAAGGAGATTTTTTTTATATTTAAATGATGTATTTGATCAAAATGGAACACTGAGAATCCAGGGTTACTTTCGAACATCGATATATCAACCTGACATTTTGTTTTATGGAACCTGAACAATAAAAATCTGGTGCACTTAAAATCAAGATCCAGAGGTGTCAATCATCGATTGATCTCTAAAAAGCTGGGAATTACAAATATAATTTCGTTTCGCGTAATAAGATCTTTCCCGGAACATAACATTGGTCGATTGATTGGACTACAAAATGATTAGGAAAATAGTGCAAGAGTTCAAGATTCGTCTAATTCGAGATATATCTAAAAAGTTCAGGTGGTATGCATGTCGATTTTGTCCAAAAAATCATAAAATGCTTCGCAAAAAAGTCGCAACCAGAAGTGAAAAGCAAAGATCATGGTAATTTTACACGAAATTACTCACGATATGTGTTGCAACGTGAAGAATGACGAAATTAGCACAAACACTGACTTCCGCCAACTTCATGGACAAGAACATTCCCCATCGTGAGACAGGGAAGCACAAAGGACACAAAGGATCCTTATTGTTATGACCTGATCTAGCATTCTAGAGTGGAATGGCACTAAGAGAAGGATATCGATTTTATTCCAAAAGATTCCAAAAGACAATATTCACCAGAACTTCATCCAATTAATTCATTCTGAGTCATTTTGATAACAGAATGTTGCAATTACCTCGATAGTATCAAAATAGATCCAGAGTTTACAAAATGTTGTGATCGATATAAGAAAGAAGGCGCTGGTATTTGGATTACAATTGGGCAAAAATATACATTAAAACAAATATAGTATCATTACATCATCAAATATAGTATCTGTATAGATTTGATAAATAGGTAGAATCCATTGAATTGTAATTGTTTGATTTTAGGGCTACCGACCGATACTACTCAGGGAGGTTCTGAGTCATGTTTTGATGAGAAAGTCCAGAGTATGTAAAATATCGTTTTGAATAAATTTTCATGATCTATGTACAGCCTAGAGAACATTTAGAGTTTATTAAATACATTAAATAACAACCATTATATCAAAAAGAATCTTGACAATTGTGATATTGATTGCCGGATTACTAAATGCATTGAAGACGAATTAATGACTTCACTATTTATTAACTACTAATAAATCTAAATTTCAAGGAGCGATTTGAATCATGGTACAGTTCTCAAGAGATTATTAAATTTCTGAAGAATCCGAAATCCTTTAATTTTTATGTATTTTTGTATCCTCAAATTCAATTTGAAGGGTTCATCCAATCCATTCGTATAATTAATCTCCATCAGATTCACTCAAACCTTTTTGTCTGTCAATAAGCTTAAATTTGAACACATAAACAGCATCTCCACATGCTGTGAGGTTTAAGATTTAATTGCATATCCAGCAAAGGGCTGAACAACTTAGCTGCATACTTTTAATTCCATTCCATAAATCATTCCATTTGTCGGCAAGATTTCGAATCCGATCGTCACCCCGGATAAGCGATGGGAGATAGCTCTAATAACTTAATCCACCTGTCCGACAGCTTCACACAAAGTAGGGCTTTTCCCTTTGTGTGCCCCATTTCCAACCACTCAAAAAGGGCCGATTGAATTAATCATCCCTTACCACCCGTTGTGCAACGTGATCATACACGATCGCGGAAAAAGCCTCACATTCGTGTCATTTAAATTAATTCGTTAAAGGGTTTTCCTTTCTGTGTGCACTTGCACATTGAATAAATCCGCCCAGAGACATGTCGCCTTTGTACGGGGTTCGTATTGCACAACAAGTGCACGGCACATTTCTCGACCACGCTCTCTCACACCGTTTGATGCGCGTGTTACCGAAACCTGCATACATTATTCATAATTATAATTCATACAAATTTAACACCTATTCATCGCACCTTCGGCTTTTTGGGTCTGGTGGGCTGTGCAGGGGGTAAAACATTTATCGAGATTTTGCGACATCAATAAATGGCACGCGGTGGTGAGCCTCCTTCGAACAGAACAAGCTTCAGCAATGGTTGCGGCGATGCTGAATGTCAAATATTATGAGGTTGTATAAGCTGCTCCGAGCCTCGGAGTGTCGTGTTCAGATGGCCGACTTACATCTCGACAAACCGCATTGTGTTGGAGGGATTTTGACTGCAGGGCATGCACGTTGATGGAGAATGGGTAGATTTGACATCATCCCATGTAACGAAGGGTTCCACTGTCACTGTTAACAAATTGATCTTTTGTCTACAAATAGTGGTTTTCCTCCTGGACACGGAGGCTATTGGATAGGCATTATAACTTTGCCAGATAATTATAAGCAGAATGGGTCCAAACGCATTTATAAAAAATGGTATTTACTAATTTAGATTTTATTTCTATGCCGTCAATGACTATAATAAAACCACAAAGTGACCCATTAGAACCGGTCGCTTTTTATAGATTTCCGGACGCACATTTGATCGGGCAGGCAGTTCAAGATCACACAAACAGTTTTCCAACCACCGGTCCACTAACCGTCCTGTGATAGGCAATAGTTTCGTCTAATTTATGTTTCCCACATCCGGAACGCACTGTCTAGAACCGGAACCTTTCACCGATACTGTGACTCGCTGTATACCGTCCAAGGACCTTTGCCAGCGGCACACGCAAATCAACCATCAACAAGCCCGAAGCAGTGTCTAATAGTGATCCCAACCTGACCTTGCGAGCTCGATGCACACTTACCCCACCCTGGAACCGTCCTACGCATGCCGAGTCCCCTGTGGCACACTTGTCCACACGCGTAATTAATCATAAAAACGGCAAACTTATTGGTTAAGGTGCGAACCCGAGGACGAAAGTGTTGGGGCAGAGTTACCGAGTCGGCTGCGGGTGAGATGCTGCGTGATGAGTCACGTCTCGGGCGCCCAGCGTACTAGTGATGGGCAATGGGATTTGGGTAGGATTTTTTGGGTTAGATTTTAGGAATCGGAGCTTATTCCGAATCCATTTCGAATATATTCTGATTCTGATTCCTCTAGATTCAGATTCCTCAAGATCCGATTCTTGAGGATTTTGTCTGAACACTCCCAGACTTAAGGTTTTAGGCTAGACTAAATAGTATAACGTATTTAAAAAAAGAGCCTTAATTACGAACTAGCCAAGACACAAACCGAAGGTACTACAATACCGGAATAAATAATATTCATACACGAGCAGGATTACTCCTTTGAGCATTTAGACGGAGACTTGAGGATTTAGGCCAAATTAGATAGTATAACGTATTTCGAAAAAAATTCTTAATTACAAACTAGCCAAGACACAAACCAAATATACTACAATACTGAAAGAAATAATTTTCATACACGAGCAGGAATACTCCTTTGAGCATTTGACATTATTTTCATGTACAAAAAGGCTTCATAGCTAAAAGGCTGTTGAACAATTGAAGTCCCATACAAATAGTTTAATTCCGAGGTCTCTTTCATTTTTTATTTTATGAAAGAAATTCCTTTTTCTCCGACGAAGAAGAACGGCCGAAACAATGCTATTGCTTTGCACTTTTTTCGGATTCATAGGATTTTCTAGACGTTAGAAAAAATTAAGACAGGAAAAATTTGGATCAGATTCGGGGGACTGATCGCTACTTGAAAACCCGATCGGAGGAATTGAATTTTCCCATCACTATAACGCACCACACGATCTGTCGGATGAAGTGATGAACACTCAATGGTTCGGCGAGTGACTTCTCCACTACTGCCACGGAGAGTGTTGGTTCTGTACTGCGAACGACTCTTGACATTGACACACGCGTGTTGCAGTTGTCTGGGAATCGGTGGATGATCGTGCAGATGATCGTTGTGAAAATGTAAGCAAAATGGGTGGGATTAGTGTCTGGGATAGGGAGGATTTATTTCAACCTAAATGGGCTCCGTTGTCATTGTGCTTGCACATACCATATACTTTGTAGCGTTGGACGGTGATGGCATCAAAACAAAACACCTCTCAGTGGTTGACTTTTATCAATAGTGTCTGGTGAAGAGAAAGAACACTAAGTGACAATTAAGTGACAATTATGGGATAATGGTAGTTGAAGGACAAAATAGAATTAATCGTTCTTTATATCTTAGGAACATTATCTGATGGGTTTTCTTTGTTTGTCTGGTCATTCTGAATTATTTTTTTATCGT
The DNA here is from genome assembly GCA_000349025.1 of Anopheles minimus. Lineage (NCBI taxonomy): Eukaryota > Metazoa > Arthropoda > Insecta > Diptera > Culicidae > Anopheles > Anopheles minimus. The sequence goes on from KB663666.1 coordinate 2,393,392, forward strand.
ATTGTACGGTATAAACAATGACCCTCTCCGGTTTTTGTTCGGTTCATCAACATACAAGGCTTTGCAGCTAATACTTTTCCTGAGAGGAGCCAATTTTGTGCGTAAAACCATTTCGTTTCAAGAGCAACACTTACGATGCAATCGATTGCTATACCACCTGTTCCATTTTTGGCCTTTTCGGGTGTACTCGTTACGCTGCTTGCCCCTGCAACACATACCTCCCCAAAAGAGAAAAAAATGGGCAAATCCCACAACTAAACGCCGAGGACACGAGAGCTGAAGCTGCACCAATATTGGTACACCGGCTACGCGCATAAGCTACAAGCCGACATAAATTTCACACCCGACAGCTCATCGAGAATGTGACAGTTCGCTCGATGACACGTCGCAGGATGGAACGAATCGAATAAACATCCATGAAGGAAAGCTTTTACGATTTGACGTTGTTTTTTTGTGGTTCAAAAGTGGCGTGGCAGTGGTGAAGGAACTCAAAACAAATGTGCGAAAAATTTAATAAACCATGAAATCAATTTTGGTTTCATTTGCAGATTTCTTATTTTCTTTTCTACACAAACTTAACAGAAAAGACCAAGCAACAGTCCCGGCAGACGGTTGGAAATTGCTCGATTGCTCAATCTGTTGGTCTATGGCGATAAAAGTAAAAAAATTGGCAACTTTAATCGATCGGAACCAAAAAATGTATATGATTGCAAAGAAGTGTTATGCATTTGCTTTCGGTACGATAACAGTTGGATGACAAAGCCGTTGGCAACAAGACATCAATATCTTATCAATGATTCGATTATTTTTCCCTTAATTATTCTGATATTTATATTCATATACCTTTTTCGTTTTAAAATAGCATTCAATGCATTATCCCAATTTGTTTATCTCCCATAAGAGATGATGAAAAAACTATTTTTACTTTCGTTTAATTTTTATATTGCCCATATCATCCAAACTTTCCAATAGTCTTAGTATTGAATTGCGAATTTCGACAGTAGGTCAGCTAATAATGAAAAAGATAAATAAATTGTGAGAAATGAATTACTAAAGTGTATACAAAGTGATAACGAAAGAGTGAATCGATTTTTTCTCACCAGTGAGTTCAATGGAATCGCCACCAAAAGCTATCATAACTGATTAGCTTTTTAAGAGTAATTTAAATCTCGAAACAGTTTGAATGTCTCATGCAAAACTCATTGAGCTCATCGACTACGGAAAGAGTCATTTAACTCATGAGTCATAGTCCACCTTTTCTCCAGATTTTTTATACTTCAGAATGACTTTACAAAGCCCACTCTAACGTGGAGTACGGACGCAGACTATCCATCTTCTATCAATTGAGCCATTTTATCCATCACCAAAAGGTCAGATATTTGAAGATAAATATTCTGTACTACGAGAACGTATTGATTGGGAGTAGGGTATGGAGAACCTGTAATATCCTTCGAGAAGTCACATTCGGTTTCATGCTCTTACCAGTGCAATATTATTGCAGCGCCAGGAAGGAGGATATATACCGAAGAATTAGCAACATTAGGAAAAATTTCCCTGAAGAATAAGCTTTCTTCAGACCTTTTAAACAGCGTTGGTTCTTGTTCAGTAGAATCACTTTTATTATAAGCGTCGGAAGACGAAATCTTTGAGCTCTATTCCTGTAATATCCTCTCTTAAGGAGTTGATCCGAGATCTCAGACATAGACAGTCTGAAGAATTATATGAAACTCATTTTACCATAATAAGACTCATTCTCATGCTGATCAACTCATTCGCTACTGAATGCTACAAAGTTAATAAGGGGAGAGAAAGTAACTCCATCATTGTCCAGTAATACTCGTATCCTTGACAATCGAAGATCGTGATCTACTTGAGTAGACTACAATTGGCAAAAATATATATAAAATTACAAGTACAATAACTCATGAACAGATCAAAAATGCTTTGAAGAATGATGCTATCTCCAGTAGTGGTATTCTTCAAGGTTCTCAATGGAATATCAATATTCAACATCTGGAAGGCTTGTTAGTTGGAAAGACATTTCACTAATATTTCTCAGGAGTTGACAACTTCTACACGTCTTCAACGAAATGGAGACCTCCTTCAATATCTTTCTTGCTGGGATTTTTCTACTTTCCAACATCTTCACTAAAGACTCCTCACACGACGACATAAGAAGAGAGATCAGAGTTACTATACTACACCTAGCAAGGGTTGAAGACAATTCTCTTAAGTTTAAAAGGGTTTGCGACCTTCCCGAATGCGGAAAAAACAATGCCGAATTCCTCGCCTGTCATAGACTATCCATATTGATCACATCGTGAGAATGGCATTGAAGTAATGAAATAATCCACTAAAAGAAGCTTTATTGTTTAAAATCCCCCTTATGTTGCTGCTTCCATTTCGGAGTTCCATTTCCTCTCTTTTTTTGGGTAATTGTTAGACCAGATAAATTTGGAATCTTATCCGTTTTGATTGAAATTATATTAAGCCCAATTTAATGGCCCCTACCCGACTGAAGCTAAAAGATAAAAATACCACACAATCCGCTCAGCGTAAATTAAGCTCGACCCGAAGCATTTCAATCACCATCCGACCAGCATCCGACCGCCTGCGCACGCCTGGAGGGGTTCCGTATGATTCGAAGTAATTAGGTCGCATCCGACCGGTTTCCCACCGGCGACCCGACGCAGTTACGTCACGCTGATCTCGCATCGCTCGTTCGGAGTTCAATCGCGTGTCACTTTCGGTGCGTGCCACTTTTCCACGACGGCACACTTTCTTTCCCAACCCCGCTATGGTAAGTGACCGCGGTGCGCGCTTTCGTTCGGTTCGGAACGGTCAGCCGCATATCAGGCCGGCGGACATCAACCTTGAAACATTGGTTCCCGAAAGCGACACAGCCACACGGTACACAGGGAGGAAGACGGATTGATCGTCGCTGGTGTGGTTTGGGGTAGTTTTCAAAACGGTCTGTAAATTGCTGATCATAAGCTTTCGGTAATCAAAGGTTACAAATATGAAACACTCGAAACAAGCGACACATGATCGACGGTGGAACGCGATACGCGGGCATGATGGTAAATTTAGGTACCACGAAAGTAAAAGTGCCCAGTAACAGCAGTTACCATTTTGCTTCCCTGTCTGCACTGTTTTGCCCATCCATTTTTCCAGCCTGGGCTCGGCAAACAGGTTTGTGCCGGTGCGCAAGAAAAACTGGATTACTGGACCACAGGACTCGATGTCCAACCGTGCTGGGAATTGTCTCCACTTTCCGATGTGGTTATATAGGGGTAGCGATAATCAAACGGAGGCTGGTGGTTCTCGTGCCCTTAGTTCCTTCTGCACACCGCTAGCAGGATAACTAGTTCACCTTGAAGTACGTAGCGTACCGTACAGCGATTGAAAGTGGTGCAGGGCTACCGTTGAAGCAAAACGGTCAGCAACGAGGATGAAACAGATGCAGTGCTCTCCAAGTAAACTCATCCAACGGCCATCTTCATCGAACGAAAGGGAATCCGCAAGGCGAATTTCATGGACAGTGTAGGCAATAAAACCGGATTTCGGAAACGGAGTACACTGTCCTTGAAGTTGCTATAATCTGTAACAGCAACGGAACGGGCGAGAGAATCGTTTCGGGGTGTGAAAATGCGCTGATTGGGATTATTAATAGCTGAGTAATAGTGTAAAACTTCGAATACTAAATGTAGCTAGACTCTGTATGCAATTTCTAAAAAAGCTAAAACAGCCAGGTTACTATAGAACTACTTGAATATTTGACAACCTTTCTTTCAACAGCCTTAGTACATGCTAAATTTATCAAGAAAGATTTTGAATATCCCCCTTTGAGATGATAATGTTGAGATAATCTACATCTCTCAGCATTATCAAGGCTCTAATTGACTTTTTTTTTAAATCTTTTTAAAGGCAGGTATTGAAGAAAACGTCTGCGATTTACTAACAAATAAATAAAAATGCGTATCGTTCATAGCGCCATCTGAAGGGCAGTAGCATTACTATGGGATTTGAAAAGGTTTTGACACTTTTTTCCTGTAAATTTAATGAAAAATCAAATTGAAATGAGAACACAAATCAAATTTAATAGTTCTCAAATAAATCTATTTGATTTCGACATGATCGTGCAAAATGTATCTTGAAATGATCTGTTCTAGATCTTTTTATAAATAATGTGATCCTCCTTTTTTACTTCCTCTGTGAGACCCAGTGGCGGATTACCCAACGGGCGAGTGACATATAAAACAAATATGTAAGGGGGCCTCGAAGATCGATGACTAAATCCGCTGCTGGTGACGACTGCTATGCGACATTCTAGGTTGAATAAATAAATTCCAAACAATTATTTGGGCCTGTGGCTAATTATGTGTCTAAACCCAGACGGAGCGCCTTCTTCTACGCATTTTTTAACTTTTGGCCATCCGCGACTCGTACAGGTTAGCCTTTGGACATACCGAATTTTCGCTTAAGAACTTTACAACTTTTGTATTAACGATTATGTTGTAGAAAAAGGCCGCTATAGGAGGAGGAATTTATCATTGAGATTTCATTTTATCAACGAAAAACTTCTATGTCCTTTTAGATTTTTTTGCGAATTTGCGGTACCAAGTCGTGATTGGTTACAGAGCTATGTGCCTAAACTTTCGATCTAGTACATGAAGGTCCTGAATATAATCTCATTTAGATATGGCTTCCTGAAGATATGAGCATTGAAGCAAGCTAATAACGATGTGAGAGGCCACCGTTCAAAATGTAGAATTGAGAACAAGTCTCAATGTACTTTCTTTGGGGACTCCAAAGATCGTCGTCGATTGAAACCCCACCCTTTCACGTCTTCCTCCGTTTAGATCCGACTTGGTCTATGTGGTAATTCTCTGTTTAAGTTTCATTCCACGTGGTCCTCCAATGATCATCATAATTCTGGGATTTTTCAATTGTTGTTCGTAAACTTCTTCGTTTTCCATAGTACTACATCAACCTCGAGAGGTTGTGACGCATCATTTCTGGTTTCCGGGATTTTGTATTTAATCGACACAGAATAATCAACCCTGCCTGCGGGAATCAACCAGACCTTTAAGGGATTTTAAACTGGTCCTGTTGTGTGAGACCGAAGTCTCTACCATTTTTATATCCAGGCTATAATGTTCGTCCCATCGTACATTATCTCCTACCAGGTAGTATCTGTTGCAGTGAGCCTGGAAACGCTAATGAGGATTTCATTTTTTTCTTACGAGAAAGTGTTCTAGAAACGGCAAACAAAACAAAAAATCATTGAAACTGTGGACATAACAAATAGAAAATTAATTTAATTTGAAGTTTTTATTCGATTTTCATTTATTTTTCCGTCCCAATAGCTGGCTCAACCTGCTTCTTAAATGCTTAACTTAAAATTCTACTTAATAAACTAATTCCTCCTAAGGACAGTCCGGTGGCCGAGGATATAACGGTGAATGTCTTAAACGGCTGGACCGGGGTTCAAATCCTATCCGGACCGTTCCCCCGTAGTGAGGACTGACTGTCCAACTACGTGGTATAAATAAGTCTAGTAAGCCAAAAATGACAGACATGACCGAGTAGGTCGTTTCGCCAAAGAAGAAGAAGAGGAAGAAGAAGACAAACCCGAACAGAGAATGTTCCAGCAAGACGGGTTTACTTTTGGGTAAAACTTTGTAACCTAGAGGCTCCACGAATCTTAATCCTAATAACTTATTTGTTTGATCTGATAAGAAGCATAAGGATGAGCAAAATGAATGCAAGAAGCGCAATTCAGAGCAAATCACCGTGGCATGTAATACAAGTTCCTTGAAAAGACTCCCAACAAATAAAACAAAGAATCATCATTTATTTTTTGAAAATGGAATCAAACTTATTGAACTCCGATTGATCTTTGGAACTTCTCGAGCTTTTTTAATATGAATTTCCCCCAGCTAAACACCTGAGCCCATGTTCGTCCACTGTCCGCACCGTTTAGGGTCCCTCTTAATAATATGTTTTGTCAATTTCGTAACCCTTACCGACGAGACCGTCCTGCCGGTGCCTTTTGCCGTCCTTCACGGTATGTCTGGGACTCGCTAACTGGCGAACTCAAAATATTAGTAATCCGTCCAAACATTACCACCACCGCAAAGGTCACACAGGGTCGTCACACACACTAACCCCAACTACTGTTGCTGATCGGTTGATTAAAGACCCCGTGCACCCGACTACGTGCTGGGACGGGGCGTGAAATGAATTCGCAGCAGTAACCGCACCGGTATGTGACAGCCTCCCGTGACAGCTACCGTGACTTGACGAATTGAGCCACAGTATAAACAATGCGTTTTTCGTTTTAGCAAAAACAGTCAAGGGTGAAATGTTAAAGGGTTTTTTTTTCTTCTTCTTGTTAATGTAGGTCAAACTTTGTTTGTGTCAAATTACGGTTGATTTGGTGTGGTTTGTAGAGTGAAGTGACGCTATACATAACTATTAACGATATGTCAGCGAGAAATACTTTGAAGCATTTATTTCGTACCTTTTTTTTGGACACCTCTTTTAAATTGTTCCATTGCCCGACCGTCAACGTCACACTTTTTTATTATTGTGGGGAATATATGTCAGTTTAGGTGCGTATGTTAATGTTTTGCGTACCCAGCTGGGATGATATGGTCCAACTTGTACGTACTTCTTCACGTAGGCTGGCTGTTGAACGCCGATCAGTATTGGGTTGGTTTCTTCTCGATTCCCGCCAGGATTTCTAGTTGAGAGTGGAATTCTACTGTGCACGTAAATCGGTTCAGCATAACCAGTAGGATAGATAGGACGATAAGAGTTTGCCTTTGGTCGCATGGAAGTTTTGGGAAAGAAGTTGCTATGCCCTCGCATCACTTCTGTCTGTCCATGGGAGTAGTATGGATTAAGATATTTTTTGTTCGGTGGTGCGTACTGCATGACCGAATTCTCTGTTCTTGTTGGAGCACGAGTAGGAAAAACCATAGAGTTTTCCATGCGCTTTGGAACAATATGTTTGACGAAGCTCACATAACTCACTGCAGTGGGAGTGTAGTGTGTTTTACCAGTTCCAGCAACATTAGAATCCCCTGAGACACTTAATGCTCCATTCGTGTAGGCAATAAGCAGTAGTACCTATTTGGAGAGTAAAGAAATAATGTTAATATTTTTAAAAAAACTTTTCTTTAACTTTCTTACCATATAGATAGTTTCCATTCTTCCCGGCAAAGTGATGATCATGGTGGAAAACGTTTCACTACACGGCAACACTCGAACGATGACACTGTGGTGAGTTTCGATACATTTCCTTCTTTTTATACGATCCAACGTTCGGCTACGGTTGGTTTAGTTGAAGGTTTTGCAGATGAAAATTCATTATCTAATTCGTTACACTCCCGTGCGCACTTGGTACGGGTTATCATTTTAAAGAGCAATTAGAAGACCATACAAATGCTCGTTATCAAATCTCAACACACCGTCTTTAGCTTATTACAAAGTGGTTGGGTTGGTTCGTTGTGTTTCAAATATTCAAATTAGAAATAAAGGAAGGACGCTTTTTCTCCTTCATATTAGGTGTTGTTTTTTCATTTTTTACTCTTTCCAATTTGATCGTTTAAAAAGGTGATGTAATGTTTTTATTTTTTAAATTAAAACAAAAAAAAATTACTTCTTTACTTGCTTCGTTGATTTCATACCTTTTTTATTAATTTTAAAGTATTTATGTCTACAATATTTTATTTTTAATTGTTCATCATATATTTTTTTTCAAATATATGATTTTTATTTGTAATTGATTATTCAATTTATTCGTTTTATTTTATTACTCGATATTTTTCCTCTTATTTTTTAATGAAATGTGTAGTTTTTACATCCACTATATTTTGTTTTTTTTTCCATATGTTTTTCTTTAATAATTACCTTTGATAGTCAATTTATTTTTCAATCAACTCCGTCTTTTACCTAACTGCTTTATTTTTTAGATTTGAATTTCAAAAACGGAACTGTTGTTAAATGTTACTCAAAAAAACAGTTTGTATGTATATTTTGAACATTTTAGACATTATTTAAACTTATAAGAAATTCCAGTAAAAAATGTACAAATGACAACTAAATAAATGTCATTGCAATAAAAAAAACCTGTACAAATATCATCCACATAACTAGTATTGATATTTATTCATCATGTAATGCTCTCAAAAGTGTTATTTAAAACCGAAGAGGCATCTAGTTTTATCAACGAAATATTTTAAATAAATTTCTTTCATAAGGCATAAAAATAACCAGATATTTGATGCAATTAATTTTATTTACATATCACATTATGCACAATTTCGAATAACATATTATCACAGACATCAATCATTACCAGCCATGGGCGGAAATGCCTCCATAAGCGAGGTTTTGGCCATATGACAGAACCTTACCACCGTAGATTGGAGCTGGCTGGGCGATAATGTTCTTGCCGTACACTGGCTCAGCGATCAACGTCTTGGCCGGGTAGATGGGTTGAGCAAACACATTCTTGGTGTAGATTGGCTCCGACACAATTGTCTTGGCATAAGTTGGCTCGGCAATCACGGTCTTGGTGTACGTCGGCTCAGCAATCACGGTCTTGGTGTAGGCTGGTTCAGCAATGAAGGTCTTGGCGTAAGTCGGCTC
>KB663666.1:2409519-2431936 GCA_000349025.1 Anopheles minimus
CTTTTATACCGAGTGGCATTGTGCGAAAATTCGCAAAGGCAGGATGTGAGAGGGGCGTCAAACGATGGTCGCTTGAAAACTCTTTGTGTTTTGTCTTGTATTTGAAATTAAACAGATGTTTACTTTTTACAACGATTTTCGTTTTTTCATTATGACCGCAGTTTGAAATTATATGCAATAAGTTAGCAACACGGCAATATTCATGTTCTACTTATGTTAAAAAAAAACTATGAATGAGTTACATGAATTATATTACTATCCAAAAAGGAATAAAGAAATAAAAAATATAATAAAACAAATTAATATAAACTAACACTAAAATAATTGAAGAATAAACATGAACTAAGAATTAATTACTTATAGTGCATTACTTGCTACCTAATTTCAAAAAACTAAAACAAATATATATTAGAAAAGAACATTCAAATATAATAGATGAATGATAAATAGATAGATAAATATTGGAAAAGGGAACGATTTAAAATATGAAAACGAGCACTGAATATTCGGAAATAAAATTAAATATGGTGACAAGTTCTTGAAGCTTTTAAACTCTGGAATTGAAACGATTAAGAAAATTGAAAGTTAATAAAGGCTACCTTCAAATGTTATTCGACTCTAGTATCCTCATCACTTTTTATCATTCAGATGTGACAACGGACGACACAAAGAGTTTTCAAGCGACCATCGTTTGACGCCCCTCTCACATCCTGCCATTGCGAATTTTCGCACAATGCCACTCGGTATAAAAGCTCGATCAGCTGATCGGATAGACATCACTCATCGTGCAGTTTTCCATCAAAGTACATCCTTCCTTTAGCAATCATCCTTCAACAATGGCTTCCAAAGTGAGTTCTCGGTGTATCATCCTCAGGTGCTAACATCCAGAATACTTACATGGTTCTATTATTTGCAGTTCGTCCTGATCGCCGCTTCCCTGGCCTGTGTCAGCGCCGGATACATCCCGAGTGATGCCTCCCAGCTGTCCTATGCTCCGGCTGCTGTCGGCTACTCCAACGTCATCAAGCATGTGGCTCCGGTGGTGAGCAAGACCATCCTTCCGGAACAACAGCTGTACCACGGGTATGCTCAGGCGGCTCCATCGATTGTGGTCAGCAAGCCTCTGGCTCTTACCAACCCTCTGCCCGCTCTGTCCTATGCTGCTCCAGCCTCTCTGTACCAGGCTCCAGCTCTGGTGAAGAACATCGAATACTCGAAGCCACTTTCGTATGGTCCAATTGCAAAGACCTTCATTGCTGAGCCAACTTACGCCAAGACCTTCATTGCTGAACCAGCCTACACCAAGACCGTGATTGCTGAGCCGACGTACGCCAAAACCGTGATTGCTGAGCCAACTTATGCCAAGACAATTGTGTCGGAGCCAATCTACACCAAGAATGTGTTTGCTCAGCCCATCTACCCGGCCAAGACTCTGATCGCTGAGCCAGTGTACGGCAAGAACATTATCGCCCAGCCAGCTCCGATCTACGGTGGTAAGATCCTGTCCTATGGCCAAAATCTCGCTTATGGAGGTATTTCTGCCCATGGCTGGTAATTACGCGTGCCTGTGATATAATCCTGGTTCTACTGCTGAAAAACATATGTGATGCTCAAAATGTGAAATATTTATAATAAAATATTAGGCAGAAATGTCTAGCAAAATATATTTGAAATTTATTATTTTGTTATTGGTTTATGCTATCAAAAGGCAACACTAATCGATGGATAAATACTTTTTTACTGTATGTCTATTTTTCTATTTTTTCTACATCTATTTTTTACGAAAGATAATACAGCGAGGCCGTATCTCACGAATAAAAAAAGAATAATACAGTGAGTAACATAGCTATATGCATATTTGTTTTTTGCTATTCACATACAAACCTTAAACCTGAAAAAGTGTAAAATGTTAGTATGTTAGTTATCACTATCACCGGGCCGCCCGATCTTTACCTATTTTTGTCATATTTTTCCATCTATGATAACGTGTTATATTACAAAAAAGGCAGCTTAAAAATAATTCAAAATATGCCAAAAATCATGTAAGAATGTGATTAAAAAACATCAACATAAACACGTAGAAATTGCATTTCACAAAAATAATTTGAAAAATGTTTTTATCTATCAGTAGTTAATATATTCCATATATTTATGGCACACACTGTATTTGACATAAACAACTTGTAAATATGTTCCAATGACCTCTAATTCACATCATCCGGTGCTTATGCGAAGGTTAACCAACGAATTCAAACTAAAAGCGGATGTTTTTGTTGTCTTACAGAATTTAAATCATGCATACAATTTGTTTCGAACGTATAATTTTCTTGTTTGATTTCTGGTGTGTAATAATAAATCAATCTATCATATTAATGGCACAAAACATAGCCATTGATTGGCCGATCTATATTACAAGACGATCATGAAACAATAAAAACACAACAAGTGCAACATCCAAAGGCCAAAACTTTGAATCGCTTAATACTTGAGAATCACACCATTCGGTAGCCCTTCTTTTAGGAGTCAATGGTGGTGCTATCGAGATAAAACAAAACAAGGTTCACAGCAATAACTATCACATTCGGAGGTTCCCTTCGGCACTGTACAGCCAGCGACCAATCCCTAAAGGATGCGTGCCAAGGACTAGGGCGTTAAATGTAGTCTACCATCCATTAAGCCCTCTAAATGTGGTGCCATTTACACGTACAGATCGAAATCTCTGTCGCATTACTGCTGTTGACAATGATTCTCCGAAAGCACACCCTTAGGGCGAGTGGTTTTCCATCCCTTTGGTCGATCCATCCATCCAAATATAGATTAATGGCAGCACGTAAATTGAACTCTCAGTTCCCCAATCACTAGCAGGTGTTTACGGATTATCAATTAAGCTCCGTGAGCAGGTGTCCCATCCGAGCACAGCTTTTAAGCTAAGAAGGAAAAAAAGCCTGTCGATAAAAGTTGTCCGACAATAATCTTCCAAATTCAATCCAATCCACTCCGTGCGGCATGCCACGGACACTATGGACACGGAGCTCGGAATCGATCTGCATCGGATCATTGCACCGCGTCCGTTCGGTTGAGGGTCTAGCTCTTAATCTTAATTGAACCAAGCTTACCGAATGACACTGAACAGCTTTTGCGAGTCGTAGCCTTACACCCGTTGGCGACAAAATCCGCCCAATACACACACGCACGATCTGCTTGATCGAAATGATCGAAAACATCGAAAGCCGTTGCAGGGCGAAAAAAGTAAGGAAATGACTAAATAATACCTGCTACGAGAAAGAAACCGACAAAAGTTCAAGGTAACCCGTGTGGTCGTGTGCGTCCGCTCGATCGAACCACAGACGGTCGGATCCCTAGGAGCTGGCCGCTAGGCCCCAGGGGGAGAAGTGCAACGAATTGCAGAAATGAGAGAAGTTTTTGAAAAACGATGCCAAAAAAAAAACACCACACGACCATCGTCACCATGAGGACAGAAAATCGCACATACTTCTCTGCGCCCCACAGCTTTCCATTCGTTGCGCTCCACATTGCGGGTTGCGTAACATCGTTAAAGTACAAAAATTAAGTTTCGTTCGTTTGGCGCGTACGATCATCTGATTGTGTTAGTTTGTTTCCATTTTATTGGCAACGATCGACCCGAAATCAATGATTACGGCGGTTTCCTCTTGTGGGCGTTCGTCGCTTGTAATTGTCGCGCGGTCATTGAAGTCTTTTGAACCGTCTTCCTTTCCCTAGGCGACAGGAAAACGTTCGCTGCTTCGTATGACTTCAATGAGGAAATAATATTTTTTGAGAGGCTCGTATTAGAAACAATTCACTTCCGATTTGGTTTCGAGTATATAAATGATGGGTTTACAGTATGGTTTATCAAACACACCTCAGTTACAGCAACGGACAAGAAGCAAACACTCCACAATGGCGTTCAAAGTAAGTAACATTTTTTCTTGAAAAAAAACATATAAAATAATAGTCTATGCTTAGTTTGTTGCAATTTTAGCACTGCTTGCATGTGTCAAAGCCGACTACTTTCCGGCCAATCTGCCTTACGCTGGACTTTACGGTTACGGATCACCAGCATTAACGCATGATCCGCTTTTGTCTGGATATTCCCCAGCAGCTCATCTTGTTGAGCCGCTCGCTCGAGCATCTCATCTACAAGTGCAAGCTCCTCTAGTGAACGGTTTGATCAATCCAGCTCCTTTGGCGATCGGTGGACTACTGCCCGAAGGCAAAACCACACTCAGCAAAACCTTTGTTTCTACTCCAACGTACGTCACTAGCCACGTGTCACAGCGGGTGCATACAAACGAGCCGAAATATCCAATTAATAGCCATGTTTATGGGTATGACAGAAATGTTATCAACGCCGTGGAGGCACCCTTGTCTTATGCTGCTTACTATGCTGGTCAAAATGGGCCGTATGGTGTTGCCTATGGACATGGTTATTAAATACCATATCCGCGCTATAAATCTGTCCTCTCAAGGATTTGTAAATAAAGGAGATGTTTGTTGAGAGTTGAATCAAATATTAATTATTACATACTACATTGAGTTTGAGAGCGAAAAACAGTATTATAAACTGCGATGTGAAAATTTTTTGTAATCATTTATTTAAATTTATCAGAAAAACAAGAATTCTGACTGAGTTTTAACGGACTGTCTCGTACAAATATAGAAAAAAACATTCGTTACTTCTTCATTATTGTTCTCCCTTCTTGCGATAGTAGTGCCACCTAGCGTCGATTTGAGCTAAGCCACACACCGAGCGAATCTTATGGCTAATAATTATAGCAAGCTTATTGGCTGAGTTTTTCACTATGGGAAACTTTTATATCGTAGAGACATTTGAAACAAATATTCATATTTGTTTCTTTTACTCTTTTTTCTTCCTTTAAGTTTTTTGTATCTTTTACTTTTCTTCCGTTTTCACTTCCACTGTTATTTGATTCAAGAATTGTTTTACATCTTTTTTCTGTTTTATATTTTGTGGCTCATTCTCTTTTCGCTATTCATTTATTTTAAACTATTTTTTTGCTTTCCAAGAGTGTACGTAGCTTACATTAAACATTCTACACAAATGAGCTTTTTTTACATAAAGAATGATTTTTTTATTCAAACACAAACCAATCAATTTTAACTTTGCAATGAGTTCAAGTGCATTACAACTGCATTAACTTCCATTCGTTTCTACTCCCTTGTTACCTTTCCCCCTTAAAAAAGGTGTCAACCTAATCGAGCAAAACCTTCATACAAATCTGATTTCCTATCATCTACTGCCCGCATACACTTTATTATGCTATCCAGCATCATCCAGCAGGCCATGAGATTTTTTTTTAGCGTTGTTAGGGTTGTTAGTGCTACCTGTTTCGGAACCAAGGACAAAAATGATTCATCGATATTAAATGCAACATAAAGCTGGGTTGTGGAACCCCGTCCACATGTTTATCGCATTGGGGTGAAACAATATGTAATAGCCAAATTGTGATCGCTCTCTCTTGCTCTCTGTCTTTCTCTCTCGAACTGTAAATGCAAAATGTGCTCTCCGGAATGTGAAGGATGCATGCTTTCTCTTTCGATGCGTTTGCTCTCTTGTTCTAGACGCTAGGATGCATACGACGGCGAATGATGATGTTGTTGTCCCTTTGGCGGTCCCTATGAAAATGCTTGATATGTTCGCCGATGTTGTAAACACGATAGAAGTTGTCAACTATCGTGTACAACACGAATGCAACCGGTGGCAATTATTATGTAAAAGATGCGTGCGTGCGTGTATGTGTGTTTTATAATGTTTAATGATTTTATCTTAATTATTCTTGTAAGAGCAGAGAAGATTAATGGGCAAAGCAAATAGGAAAATGGGAACTATTTTTTTGTTGTTTTATTTGCACCAATTCATGCATTCGGAATATCGTTCTAAAACGTTCACAGTTTTCTTTTTGTTATAAAATTATTTGACATCTAACATTTTGGAGACATAAAATAGTTAAATTATATGTTAATTATGCAAACAGCAGCAATAAAATTTTCCTCTAGATGTGGAGGACGCTTAGAATGGTGGTGCAAGAATTCTCTTTTTCTTTTATCATCCACACTTCAGCAAACTCAAACAACTAAGAACTTGTTTGGTGATTATCGCAGCCCGTGTTGAAACTTCCACAATGGGAAATTTGTAAGATTGTGTGGTTTTTTTGCTGTTGTCTTGTTTTGTTTTAGACTCAATATCCCCGCACCACGGACGATTATCCATCATTCCCGTGGATCTTTGTGTGACTATCATGCTAGGTGTGTGTGTGTGTTCGGGGTTGTGTCTTTTTTTTCTCGTTGTTTCACTCTTCGGAAACTGGTTGTTTCGGGTGCATGTTTTTATTTGAAAACGTGCTCAGACCAAAAAAACTACCAGAAAACTACCAAATCTGCTTCTGCCAACGGATTCTGGCGCGGACAATCGAACGGGCGCACATTTCCGCGCGGTGTGGCATCTTCAAGATCGGTTCAACCGGTGCGTATCGTTTCCCTCTCGGCGATGGACACCAACCAACCAACCCACCAACCACCATCACCGGTAAGATAAATACCTTCCGATCTGGTGGGAGCTGGCAAGTATCGCCAGAGAGAACACTACACATTCTTCGCTGTTCGCTTTCGATCGGCCAGTTCGTTTCGATCTATTCTTTCGCTGGTTTTCGTTCGCGCCCAGCTCGCTTTATTTTAAGCAGCCAAGGGAACGAACAAGAACAAAAGGCACAAGATGTGGCTAGCACGACGAAACTAAAGGAAAAGCTATATAGCTCGGATCTCTGGACTCTGGAGCTCTGCCCGTTTTTCCCTGTTCCGCCCGTCTTTGTTTGTGTCTCCATCCGCTGGAACAGGTTTTCCGTACAACATTCACCCGACTGCCAGCCTTTTCGACGACGACGACCATCAACAACCAACGGCAAGATCGAGAGACCTTGCTCGCTATGCATTCGATAGCATAAGCTGTGGATTTTGGCCGGCTTTGCAGAACGTACGCACTCACTTCCCTCACCACCCTGCAAGGCTACTTGGCTACCACGGATTCAAACAGACTAATCCACTGTGAGCTCAAGCTACAGCTTCAGGTGTGTGACGAACCGTTTTTTGATGCTCTTGTGTTCACAAAGTGATTTGTTCAGGATTATGTAGCCAGTATCACTTCACTTTCTATCATGTAGCGTAGGATGTTTGATAGTTTGAAACAAGATTAAGTAAGATTTATAATTAAGGCTGGTACATTTAAAACTCAAATCGAATATATTTATCTTATTTGTTAAGATGAAAAATTTGAAATAATGTTTAGCAAACGACTTAGTTGAGAGGAATTTGGGTCAGGAATTTGGTAATGAATTAAATGTATGAGAAAAAATGCTAAAGTAATATTTAAAAATAGTATTCTAATAGTAGTAAATCTCCATGCTATAAAATGCCATGATCATGACGAAAGTAAAACGAACACATGAAATACAGTAAAACAGTTATAAAACAAGAAAAAAAATTAACGAAGAAAACATATAGAACTAAGAAAACGAATGTTGAATTTTTAAATAATGTTCAAATGTTTGAAAAATCGATAGAACATCGAAGATCGTAAAAGTAACATCATAAAAATGAAACACTAAAGATACGTTAATAGTTAACTTAACAGTTGTTAAGTTAACAGTTGATAAAACCAATGGAGTCAAAATTTTAATCAATAATCTATCAATCAATTCGGTATTTGTTCCCTTTAATTACGCTTTATAATAACTGTATTGAGTGCTGAAATAACGTAACTTCGAATAAGAATCGAATATGAACTTTTTTTTGTAAATTTGAATAAAGCATGCCATTATTCATAAAATTTTCCGATGATTGCATATGTGTTAGGTGAGCATAATAGTTTTCAATGTTTTTTCGTTCATCTGCTCGATTTTTTATTTTATTTCGCTTAAGCTACTTAACATGTTGAGACCAGGTATACTAGACTTATTGTAAGGTAGCGGCGTTGGTCACACGACAGAATTAGTAACGATAAGCAGTTTATTCTGCTACGGGGTAAATTAAGTTAACAAAAGCCAGAAAGGGCAGACCAAGAACTACACTTAAAGTTCTAGTATCGCTTAATACAACAAAGGCTTTTTTATTATGATGCCATATAGTAAACCCTGGTTGTGGCAGGTCGGTGAAGATGAGCTTTGATTTACCACCATCGGTGTATTAACACAGTATGGCACTGAAAAATGTTTCATATGCACTATTTTTCTTGTTTAAAAAAAATATCTAAACTTTCAACAGGATATGAAAAAATAAAGTCACATCGTATTAGTAATTAAGATTGTCAATTTTAATTATCCTTTTGCGCAAAAAACTGTTCAGTGTCATATTAAACTCATGATATAGTAATTACTATTTTTTACAAATCGGGTAATATCAGAATACGTTATTCTTAAAAAAATAAAACAAATAGGATATCAGAAGTTTGAAAACTCCAATGTACTTACATTGACGATGGGTTTAGTAATTGCTATCTAGTTTGCTATAATTTTTAATATTATGAACATGAATACGATTTACATAAAAATCGTCAAAAGCAATTCTTATAAATCATATTATTCATAATATTACAATTTAAATGTCATCGTTTTATCCTAGTAGTATATCAATAGAGGAATAATTTGAAATCAATACTTAGAAGACAAACTTGAAACTGCTATAAAATTGATTTCCACATAACAATACTGCTATAATGTTTATTGTCGCATTGGCCAAACTGCAATGCAAGTTTGTCTATAAATTAGTAGCTAAATTCAAGTACGACCACTTGACTTTTTCAACATGCAAGGAGGTACATTATTCCAACCAAAAAATGTTAAAAATAGAAGAAAAATTTAGCAAAAAAAAGAAGTTAAGTTCTTAGTAAACAAAGAACTTTTCTTCCATTGCATTCGGAACAGCAGCTTCTGCTGCCAGTGTGCTGCTTTGCGACGGTATAAAACTGTTATCGTTAGTACTATTTCGACAAACATTTCTCTACAGTGAAACCTTACCGTGGCCCTTATTGTTTGGCGGAGCATTATTGCTAGAAATGTGCCACATCTCTAGCCCTATGTTCAAGAGCATGTTCTTGGCAAAACGTGGGGGCCTATTTGCCTAGTACCTAAGACGCGTAACGTTTAAGGGATCAGAGCAGAGCGCGTGTTCTACTGCTGTTGCCGGGCTGCTGGTATCAGTTCGACCGAACCATGGAGTACATATCTACGGGCCCCACCTTGGATCCCGCGATCCTCGATCTGGTGCTGCTGTCCCCATGAGTCTCATCAGACGAAGCACCACCACCCACTCTTGCACTATGTACTACAGATTCAATGTTTTTTTTCTTCTTTTCTTTTTCTTCCCCAACAGACACCCTCCCACCCCCACCACTTGTATCTCGTTCGTTTGGCAAGGTTTTTTTTTGTTTGCTTCCGTTTTGTTTTTCGAGACTTCTTCTGCTTCCCCCTGGCTCCTCGTTTCCCATAACCCCACCCAATACCCTGGCAGTCATCATTGGCGCACATTCGCTGTTCCGATTGCGAAGGTCTTCTTTTTTGGAGAGCGAACTGCCGGGGCCACAGCCTGCCGTACACCGGTAAGAAGGCTAAAAAAAAATAAATAAAAAAAATACATACACACATACATAAATGCCGCGACGACGCAAATCGAGAGGAAATGGACCAGACGCGGCTTCGGCCTCGCGCGCACTCCGGCCTGTATGGTCTTTCCCCGTTGGCCATGCGGAACGCGACGGAGTGTGCAAAAAAAAAACACGAATGACCCCCAAATGAAAAGAAACTTTACCGTCGGTTTCCTGCTCCTTGCGCTTCCTGCTTCCTGCCACACGTTGGGTGGAGGAGTAGTGGGTAGGGGGGGGGGGGACGGCTGGGGTTTTTTTTTCTACGTCAGCTTGTCCGATGAGCATGTACGTTTTGATAACGTGAAGAGGAAACAGAATTTTACATAATTTATTATTAATTTAAAAAAAATATTTTTGATGTTAAAACAAATATGGTATACTATAAACATTTTAATGATATCTCGAAAACAAAAGAAGTTAAAGCAGTAACAAATAAGCTTTTAGAAAGTATCATTAAAATTATTTAAAAAAAAACATTTAGTTAGATGATAAACAAAATAGAAACAAATTGAAACAGATAGGAGAACTGCTATAAAAACAATATTATGGAACAAGAAATTAATGATAAACAGTTGCTATAATAGTTAAAGGATAAAAGAAACTAATATAAGCAAATTAAAAAGTAGCACAATTTAAAAAATTAAGAAACATTATTAAAAACAGTTGTACGCAAAGTAGAAAATTCACCAATCCTCCTCTAGGGGATTAACGCGCTGGAAATAGCGAGCATACCATTTTTTATGCGTTTTTTAGCCCGCATCCTTCTCTTTCTAACATTTGCCTCCTCTCTCGCTCCCTACAGCGTATAACGAGCACACGCGCTCTCCTTCACACACCGCGCGTACTTTTTTTTCTTCGCTCGCTTTCTTTCACTCACCTCACCGAGCGGGGCAGCATCCACACTGTACATAGAGATGCGTGTATACTAACCCACCCTATGTACAGTCCAACGCATACTACGACCAAACGCGATATCATTACTCTTCATCTTTTTCCTTCTCGCAATCATTCTCACTCTATCGCTTGAGTTTTGTTTCATTTTTTTTCATTTTTCGTTCCATTTCTTTTGTTTCGTGGCCGCAACTATATCTCCAACAAAACTCTCGCTCTGCCGCACTGCTGGCTACTGTGAGGGGATGGATCGAATATTTTGCGATGGAAAATTGTGCGCTCTTTCGGCGAGTGTGTGTGTGCGTGTGCGTGTGCGAGCGTACTTTTTTTTCTTACTCGATATTATTGATATAATAATTATGACGCTCGTTATCATACTCTGGCGTGGGAGTAGCGTGTGTATGTGTGTGGGTTTTTTTTTCGGGGAGGGATTACACTAAACCGTACAGGAACTAAAGCTGTAACTAAGTGCAAAAAGAAGAACAAAACGCTCGCATCTCTTGGTGTGTCGCTCTTCCGATTTGAAATGTGTTCCCGCTTGCCGGCCCCTGCTGACAAACCACCGCCACACACGATCGTGTTGTGGGTGTTGTGGGCGCGAGCGAGATGAGCGACGCCAAAAACGTGCATGTGTTGGTGGCACGTTGTTCACGCAGCCAGCGCAGCCATCAAGCGAACGGAAAGCAACAAAAAACCACACGATATGGCAGGAAAAATGCCTTGCCCAACAAACGAAGGAAGTGAAAATCTGTCGCACCTGGGGGAGGTGGTGAATCAACCGTGGGTAGAGGGGCGGTGGGAGGGAAGAGGAACAAAAGTGCCACGGCTTATGTATTTCCATTTTGTGCACAATGAAAAACTGCGTGCAATGTTGGGATGTTGTGTTTTATTTTTACCTCCACTTTTTGACTTGAACTCATTTTTCCACGAAAAAGAAACAAAACCAAAACAAAGTAAAAGTACACACACACACACACATTATGAAGGAACTCGTGGCTATGAAGGTGTTTAATAGAGTGTGAAATGTTGGGCACATTTTAGTGCATTTAAGAAGAAATAATGAGTTCAAACAAGTGAAAAGAGTGTTGAACAATAAAAAGGGGGAAAAAAATTATCTACACTTTAATGGAAAAAAGAAGTAAAATGTGTAGCAAATGAAAAACAGAAGAAACAAAATTGCACTACACGTGCAGTTGAATGTGATTCGTTTGAGTAGACGTAAAGATGCAATTTTGTTTCATTCGTACGTGTGCTACAGATTGGAAAGTTCAGCAAACGGCAAAAGTTTACATTGGAGCACGGAAAGTTCTAGCCCTCGTTTGCGCCAACCAGCTAGACAAACTCACATGTGGTTTTACATGAAACTTTCCTTATCACAACCCGTGCAATGGGAACGGGGGTCTTTGTATGTTTACATGACCAAACATTTTGTGCCGGAAACTTCCGGAAAGTTGACTGACTAAAGTTATCGAACGTTTTTCCCAGCCCCTGAGTGGAGTGGGTGTGAGAAAAACACACTTTAAACTCGTGCTCGAAGGTACCGAAGGTCCCGCTCCCTCCAACCCACACACCCACACACATTCCCCTTTTTCCCCACCACCAACACTAATCCACCTGTTTACTGGCGGGAAGTGGCGAGCCAGAGCATCGATAGATAAGCAGATAAACGCAGCGGAGTGGGCTTACGCATACGCATACACACACAAGGGATCCGTTGGCCGGGGAATGGGTGCACGATGGCACTCATTTGTACTGTGGTGAATGCATCTTTATGTATCGATTCTATGTACCGAAGCCTGGCGGTAGGCTCATCCGAGTGTCCTGGCGAGGTATTTCTCGACCACGCCACGAGCGTGCGTTTACAGATGTTTTAGCTTCAAAACGGGTTATTGTGGTTTGTTTTTTTCTTGGGGAATTCTTTGATTGTGGACATACACTCTTTGAAGATCGTGCTTTAGAATTGGGTTGCGCTTAGATACAAACAAAACGCGACCGAAGCGAGTGCATGGCAAGTGATTTTACGAAGCTGAGGTGGGAACATTCAAGAAATTCGGTAAGATTTATATATTTTTGATAAATTCATGTTTTTTAAACATAAGTGGGAAACAAAGCAAACTGTAAATCGATACTTTCAAAATTGGTGAAAACTATAAAAAAAAACAATATTTTATAAACCAAAAAACTAGTGAAATACTTACTAAGGGAGAGAGAAAGATGTATACTTTTTTAAGTATGAAATTAAAAGCAAAACTTTTAAGAAATAATCTAACAAATACTAAAATGCAATGTTGAAAGGAAAATTTATACAGAAATGGATCTGTTGAACAAATTGTTTGATTTTTTGTTCCTCTGGTTCAAATCCTTCTATTGCTTCTAGTACAACGTCAAGCAAGCCATGCTAATGCACGCACAGTTGCCGTTGGTGATATTTGCTTCCTTCCCACTCTTTCTCGCTCTCGGTCGTTTCTTCTTCACCTCTCGTTCTATGTAAGCCACGCGCTCGTGCTGCTCATCTCATCTCCTCGCTCGCTCACCCAGCGCAGGTAGGCAGCGCATTGTCCCGCAACCACCATCTTGCCCATTTCTATTCCTTCCACACTCTTCCGCACTGTTGTCATTAGCCGGGTGCGCTGTGTTGGTGTTAGTATGATGATGCTCGCATTTGTAGCAATTTTTATATATTCATGTTGCCCTCTGCTTCCTCCGCGGGCGCGTATTTACCCGCGCAACACCACACAACCAGCGTCGTCATCATCATCATCATCGTCACCACCACCACCAACCATCCCATCACGTTAACGTCATTGCCTCGTGTACCTTTTGACAGGGGAGAACGAAAAAAAATACGGAAACGTCCCGTCTTGCCAGCTGCCCCTAGCACAAAAGCAACCCCTTATTTTTTGCTAGTGTGTGCTACCAGAGTTTAATAGCGCATCTGTGTATATATGCGATGGTCAAATAGAACATTGTGTACATGCGTATGTGTGTGCGTTAAGGAAAAGTGTGATTTTTTTTATCTTTTTCTTCATTGCCATCGCTTGCTGTGTTTTCCTCCCGTGCTGTGGGTAATATTCTTCTATCCCCGTAGTCTCTCTCTCCCTCACACACTAAACGGGTGAGTAGCACAATTGCAAACAACACGAGAAAAACACGCACACACACAAATCCAGAAACATACGCGATACAACTGTCACAGTGTGCGAGACTCTCGATCAATTTTTCTCATCTTCTCTCGGGGGTCGTTTGCTTTCTTTTGGATTTTTCTTCTACAGATCCGGGATTTTTCGGGTTCCGCGCCGGCACCCTCTAGAATTATTTTTTTTGGTCCCTCTTACAACACGTTTATATTTATACATACAACGAGACTACGTGTGTAAGCGGAATATATACAATTGTGGTCGTAACTTTAGCAGTACCACGGGTAGTGTTTTTAGACGAATATTCAGTATCATTTATATGTTTTGTATGATGAAGTAAAATGTCACAAATGAAATATATTTTTCTGCACTTTTTTACATGTTTAATCACATTTCCATGATGTGTTTAATCTATTAGATGTCCTTTCCTGACACTAGAAAGTGTAAATTATAACTGGACTATAAATGGAACTTATTTCCATAGTGATTTAATAAAAAGCTTTGCTCTAAGGGAAATTTCAAGTCTTTAAAAACTTGTGGAAAATAAGTAATTCGTATAGTAAATATACGATTTTTTTTAGATCAATAACAGCAAATAATTTTGAAATTCTTTATTATATTTTCGTTTTGATTATGTTTTTGTATTTTTTAATATTAATTTTATGTGAATCAAAGGCAATTTTGAATATCGAAATATGTGTTATCAAACTGTGCACCACTGTGTATGTTCTCCCTCCGTTTCTGCTTCTTTTCTGTGGTGTTCTTCTTGTACGTACGGTGCAGCCTGCCTGTACATAATATAAATGGCTGCTGTTGGCCGTTGTGCGAGTGTGCGAGATTAATCGTCACACGCAGTGGGAGCAGTAGTAGCAACATGTAATGAAGAAAAATGTCCATGAATTTTATCGGAAAAAAGTAATAGCTCCAAGCATGAAAGCCATTCAGCCGAGCATATCACTGTGTTGGTGTAGCTGTACTGCTGAACATTGGTATACGAGGCTGTTTGTGTGTGTGTGTGTGTGTGAAACAATAAAAGCGCATGACTGGTGTAGGAGGATTACTCGTGATGCAATCGTACAACGACTACAACTACTGCGTTGCTGCCACTACAGGTTGGTAACACAATAGGGAAAATCCATTGCCGAAACAGTTGCGAGCAGCGAGCGCATAAAGTGCAAACACAAGCGCGGCCAGATGAACGTTTGGTAGTGTTGGAAAGGCGGGCGAGTGCGAACAGCGCGTAGCAATATAGGAGAAGAATTAGTGGAAGCAAGATATTACGAGTGAAAGGTTAGAAAAGGAAAGGGATGGTAAATAACACGCAGTGTAGAAACTGCCATTCGACATCGTTGTTGACGCCTGAAATTTAGTGAAATTCATTTAATTTACCAACACACGCACACTCGTCCCGCATCGTAATGGGGCTAAGAGGTAAATATGTCACACACACAATTGCATACACAGTGGCGGATCGAAGGTTGCGTGCGTGTGTGAGTTTCATATCGCCGCAGCTTGATTTGCCATCACCTTTCGGTTCGCTACATTCATGCAATAGGTTTTCGCTGGCAAAGCAAGTGTGTAATGCAGTTTTTGTGGAATAAAACATTCACTCGATATTCTATTATTTAGCAATAGTATTATAATGAATTTAATTACGTATTTTCCAAGACAATGTTGACCCTGCAAGGTGTGCTGCGATCGAAAATGTACCGAAGAAAATGTTTTGATCTGTCACATCGAGCGAGGCCGGTCTTTCGGGGGAGTTTAATTGTGTGCGTGAGATCTGCGTTTTTGGGGTGCAGGCATGTCAAACTCTTAATGTTTATAATTTGGAATCGAGAAAATAACAGATTGAAGATGAACAATTTGATTTTTTTTATTCATGAAGGACGGCCAGGTCGTATTGGCAATAAAAATCTTTTGGAAAGAGATACAATGGAGTCACTAGCCTCTGTATATAGCATAATAGGTGGTTCCGAACGATTTATTTGCTCTTTCTGGAAAATTCTGAAAAAGGCAATCTGTCTACATATACTTAGAACATTTTCGAAATATATCGAAAGAAGTCCATATATAAAAAATGAAATGTCTTTCTGTCATTTTTTAAGTGTGAACTATTTTGAGAGATTTTGCTCTGTGTCTAGTTGAATGAATACCGTCCAAAAACCACTCCAGTATTAATGGCTCAAAGTTGACGACTTGGAGGAGTTTCTTTTTCTATAACACTACAACTTCGAGAGGCCGTCGTGTGAGATTGACGTCGGTACCACCGTAACAGCCGGGTGACATTAAGATATGGAGCTAAATTTGCAAGAATAAGACCCTCCTCATGGTAAATATGGATTGGAGGTTTTCGTTTTTTGTATATTTAAAAAAATACAAACACCATACCAGGTCTCTGGTAGCCCACGGTGTTCTATCGATCGCCCTTTATTTTCGAACCTCCAAAATTAATAATTTTGAATAATCTATTTACTTTGGTGTTTTTGAAAGTGTGTTTTATTGTGTAAGTTAGATTTCATGAATTACTGATTCACTCTCGGTCGTACTGTTCAACTTAATGTTTTTTGTTGTTTTATCGCCCTTTTAAAAAAAAAAATATTTCGAAAAAGGCTCCAGAAAGCCTCTTTGTTGTACAATTTGTGAGGAAGTTGCGAGGAGGAAATTTGTGAAACACTGTGTGCTGTCGTTTTTATTACACTGAGACATTGTGTGGACACAATTCTTTGATAATTTGGAGGGAACCAGCTACTAGATTGGTATTTTGACCCTATTTCCAAATTTGAAAATCGATTTCTGTATAAAAATTGTTTCGGGCCTTCTTCAGACTTCAACCTGATCAAGCATAGTTCACTGTCGTTCGGGTCACAACATATGCAAATCACGAGTACGGGTGTCAAATACCATCAATTAAGGCTGGTGGCACAGCTCCGTCGGATGCGTTTTTTACGCAAGGTTTTGTATGGGATTTGACAGCTGAATTTACCTTACGATTTTATCGTAAGGTTGAAACAAAAAATTTTGTTTCCATCGTAAGGTACCTTACGATATGAACTGTCAAATTCAAATTCGATCGAAAGCAAAATATATCGCAAGGGGAAGTTTGTACTCGATATGAGATCCGTTTCTGAATCCGAATCCATTCTGCAAATAATAAAGAGTATGTTATTTATTTTGATTTAAAAAATGGATATGCTGTCGGAAAACTTCGCATCTATATTCTTTAAGACGCTCGAGATATCGCTGGCCCGAAATGGGGTCGGCCCATGACTATGTGCGGTACTGCTATTTCAATCTTGCCTTTTTCCATCCTCAAGTGAACGATGATGATTGATTGTTAGGTCCAAGGTCCAAGTAATAATTGTAATGCAATTTTTAAGCACAGGACGGAATGATTACAGCCGATCAATTTGTTTTCTTTATACCGATATGAGTAAACATAACCTTACAAATCTGATGATGCAATTGTGTTGTTTATGTTCATCTGTCAAATTCAGCTTGAAATCGTAAGGTAAAATCGGAAGAGCTGTGCCAGACCTTGCGTAGCGCATGACGACAAAAACGCATTCGATGGAGCTGTGCCACCAGCCTAAATCGCTTTTCGCATCCAGATGCACCGAAGCAAGTACATGGCTTACCTGGAATAAAAAATTTGCCGTTTCGTAGCGTGTTTGACATCTCTGACATTTGCCACCATGCCCGGATACAGGTAGAAGAACAGGCGTCAAGAGCAGGATGATAGTGTTCGTGCGCCGAATCGAGGCTTCTTTACTCGCATCACAACGACGGAAGTGAGCAGAAGTATCTTGTCGTCGTCCAGCAGAGCAGCACGGTTGTGAAAGAGCGACGTCCAGCTGCGTTTTTATCGGCGGGATCGGTGGTAATGCTCTGTGAGGTTCTGCCGATTTTCCCTGGCATCCATCCGTACCGTGAGATGATGAGTTGAAAACCAAAGTGAGTTGCATTGAACGTTTCGGTCAGTTAAGCGATGGGTGTGTGCGATGGCCAAATGTACTTGATTTCGTTGAACTAACCCAAAACTGTGGAAGGCGCCTGCTCTTATTAAAGTGTGTTGTGCTCGTGTGATCTTTTTTTCCGCCAGGAGATTCCGCCGTGTCGTTGTAATCCAATTTTTCACCCACCTTAGTGTATATGGTGATTTAGGAAATTCAAGTGTTATGAACGGAGCTTTTCGCGTGTTAACGATAGTGTCAATTTTGGGAAACAACTACCGCACGTCAGTGGACATAATTATTTGAAGCATACATGTATTGCCGTCTCGTCGTAAATAGTTCGAACGGCAAGCGAAACTTCAACACTTTTCCTACATGTGTGTTCAGCGGTGTGCGTCAGCAAGCGAGAAAATGTTCCACGAATGCAGTACTGTTCAACATTTCTTTTTTTTTTTACGTATGCGAAGGAAAAAAGAATGGAGAGCAGCAGGCACGGAGCACACCGTCATCTCGGGGAAAAGGTTGAAGCCTCCTGCGTTTCGTTTTTCATTTGAAGCGGTACTGCGATTTATTGCTCTCCCGCTCATCCGCACGTACACGTAGCATACGTACGCACACGTTTGCGAAAGGAGATGCATATACGAGTTGGGGTGGATGTATGCGTGTGTGTTTGGTGTGCCGTATAAGCGGGGTAATTATTATCAACAATTAGGACGGATGCACCAACACAAACGCTCACCATGGTAACAACAAAACACCGTCAACACAGCAGCAGCAGCAGCAGCAGCCATGATTATTTCCCTTTCCTCCGAACCCTCCTTGTGGTACTAACATTTGCTAGTGCGTATGCGAGCGTGTGTGTTGGTGAGAGCGTCGTTCAGTGCGAGATAATCGCGCACTGTGCTCTCGCCGTGGTGTGTGCGTTTTTTTTTCGGTTGCCTATGTGACGTTTGTTATTCTTTTTTTTGTGAAATGCGTTAAGAAAAGGTATTGGAATTTTTCGGTGCAACCTGACGCGCGGTTCGCAAAGACAGAGCGCAATTGGATGTTGAATGTAAACGTGAAAATTTGTGAATTTTCACTGCACTTTTTGGTGTGTGATGTGTTGTGAAACGAATTACCGTTTGCTTATTTAATATCGTTTCAAAATGGCTAAACTAAAACTATTTAACTAATTGTTCTCTTTTCAGAATTTTCTGCAGTTGCTCATTGATCGGATTGTGGGTTTATGCGTTTACATGTGAGTGTTTGTGTGCGAAATTTTCGGTAACTTATCGTGAGTTAAACAATCGGCAATCCGCTGGAGTGCGTCACCAACACTGGCTGGAGTGAATATTAGTGCGTTTTTTTTGTTTAATAAATAGTAAAAAAGCATCAGCCTATTTGTTTACTACGCAACGTAGGATCCTCTTACTCTCGGGGCGTAGAAGTGTGTGGGAAGATCAACATCGATCACAACCATTATCCTGGGACGCAATTTGCGTGAGTGTAGTATTGTGTTTTGTGTACCAATAGTAGGCCGTGCCGTGTGTTTGCCAAGCAGCCATAAGCTTCAAGCGAGTGTGCGCGTGTGAAACCGTGTTTTGTGAAGGAAGAAGAATAACTTCAACCATTATCCCTTTTCTGGAACCCCGTTCTGGACGAGTGCGTCAAAATACAAAAAGGGTAGATTGTGTTTGCCGGAGGGCGGTTGTTGTCCTCTGAGTCTACGTCTCACAGCGTCTAGAGGGAAGCCAGCTGATCGTTTACAGTGGTGTGCAAAGCATTCCTCACTCGACTGCTCGACAAACCGGTGTGAGGATCGTTTGCGTGCGGCCACATGAACGTGCTTGCCCTTACCTGAATGCGAAAGTGTGTGTATTTGTGATTTTCGTTGTGTGACCAGTTGTTGAGTTAAACAGCAGAAGCGGAGCAGTGCGGCAGGCGAAAAACAAACAGATCCGTCTGGCCACGCTGCTGCAGGTGCAGGTGGAATCGGTTAATTATTGGAGGATTTTAGTTTTTGTTTTCCTCACCCCCGGATCGGAGGCATCGTAGAGAGTGCGACCGCTACCTTTAACCCCCACCATCACAACACTTCGAACAGACACAATATAAGGACGACGGCGCCAGCGAGTGTGGGTGAAGATGTATGCAAAAGGCAAAGGGACAGCGGTGCCGTCAGATGCACAAGCTAGGGAAAAGTAAGTATTCACAACCGTGTTGATGGCAAGTTGTTGTAATATTACTGTGGGTTTTTGTTACTTAATTTTCCATATTTCTTCTTCTTTTTGCTTGGCGTAACGACCTATTCGATCATGGTGGAAAAAAAATGTTATACTAAACTTATTGATACCACATAGTATAGTCACTCCTCATCTGGAGGGAACGATCCGGATGGGATTTGATAGTCAGTCCGGCCGTGTGAAGACTAGCGCCAATATCACCTCGGCCACCGGCCATGCAGTATGAAGAAATGATTTCGGTCAATCAGGATTAACGTTAAGAAGTTTTGAATAAGATATTGAGATTTATATCACATCTTACAAACACAATTTGTTTTTGCTACATTTTCAATCATCTATTCGATTGAAACAACGGAAGCTAATATTAAATTATCGTAAGATACTTCGAACATCACAACCCATTGTAGGGGTCAGAGGTGGGTTATAGTTTGGGTCATCATCACCATATGTATGATATTTCCAAGCTTTCAATAGAAAGTCTTCTGACTTTTGAATATACTTTTGAAATTACTTCGGTATACATTTTAATATCAGATAATCGTACTATAAATGCTTATACCCGATGCTGCGTACCCTTCCATGTTGATACTGTTATCTTTAAGGGTTTTCTGAATAAAATTGGGTGACATTGCGAAATACGTGGACCATTTTTACGTATAGAAAGGACTGAATATCCTAGATTGCGTTAAATAAATGGGAAGATTTCTTGAATTTTTTGAAGAAGCAGTTAGTGGCTCATAATAGGAAACATCTCGCTTCTTCCATCTCCTAGAACAATATGGAATAACTCAAGTTCTTAAGCTACTTATACGACATTCTCAAGAATCAACAGTAGTAGGCCCTCATTTCTTCCTAATAGTTTTTTTGCAGCTGTAAATTTTTATACTTAGTTTCATTGTCCAAAGGAATCTTTACACGGATGTCATCAAGTATAAATGACTCCTCATCTTTCATATCCATCCTTAGCTGTTTATTTATATTTCTGTTGTCTTTAGAATCTTTTGTTACATTCCCTACCAAGGACAGATTGTGTGAAGAGAAAAGACAAAACAAAAAATGGAGGAGGGATCCAGCCAAGAGCGCTCCATCTTTTCGAGCACGCACATTCTTCTCAGCCTTGAACGTCTGGTTGCTTTTCTTGACTCCCTTGCGAGTGCCATAAAGCAGCACAACCTAAGGGTGAATATTGTTTCGATTTTGTTTCGCGATCACACGCTGCTTTACGATCATCGACTGCATACAATGTGTTGGAAAGTGGCTTATGCTGTGCTGGAAGTGCTTGTGTCCATTCGTTCGTCATGTTCGATACTTATTTGTGGGATGAAAACAACACGCGCAGAGTAAGAAGCTGTGTGCATAAAATGCACACAAGAAAGGGAAATAACCAGCAAAACAAAAAAAACCTTCCAGCTCTGAGAGAGGTTTTTATCAGACATTATGGTTGAGCTGTGAAAATGAAAGATATTTAAATTTTAGTATAAATTTTTGAACTCAGAATTTATAAGAATTTTTAACAGTAATGATAATACGATTGATTATAAACGTCTTTAATGTGACTCAATTGAAATTTAATTACATTTTAAATATCAATTTTATTCTCAAAAATTGCATATAATATTGAATGAATCATAAGCTGTTGATATGCATTAAATTTTCTCGAGTATTTTTCAAGACAAGAAATTGTATCATATGCCTGTTGGCGCCAATGTAAACACAGCTCCTTACGTTCATAGGCATTGGCAGTGTTGTGCGGCTCTGTTATATTGTATCCCCTGGACGTCCTATAAATATCCGTACTTTTCTTTTTATTTCTTCCGTTTTTTTTTAGCTGACCACACCAAGCCGGTTGCAAAAAGTAATGACGTAGTCAATCGTTAGCAGTTTTAAGCAATACATACACACAGTCCCCAACTAAACCTGGTAGAAGAGTGGCGATTCTCGGCTCAGCTTGTTACCAAAGGAATTTCCCCTGGTGCACATTTTTTCCAAGGAGGTTTGACGTTCGGGTGAAGGTGCCATGCTGTTGTGTAACGGTCATGAGCCTACCTGCCCTACCTGGCTCTTCCCCCTAGCGGTGACCCTTCCCAACCGCGCGAGTTCCAACACGTTTCGCGAACCGTTTGGAGAGAAGGTTGTTGTATTTCATGCGTGGTGTTGTAACCACCATCGTTGGCATCCAAAAGTCATCATTCGGTCACACACAAACCCTCCCCGGAATAGTGTGCGGTAGGTGAGGCGAGGCACTGAAGTTACGCTGTGGACATATGGTGATCCTTGACGACCGATACCAAGTGTACGGGGCGCTTAGAAAGGCGTTTGTTTACATCGTGCGGCTTTGGCGAAGAAACCCCCGCCAGTTTTGTGGTGTGAGCAGGCATACTTGTATCTTGTCGAAGATGTGACGTAGAGGACGCGCGTTCGCTGATGACGACGAGAGGCCCTCGTGGAGTGTGCCCTGTGTGTGCCACCAACAACACGGCTGCCGTCCGTCACACACTACCACTCTCAGCGAACCCCCCCCCCCCCCCCCCCCCC
>KB663666.1:2431976-2478748 GCA_000349025.1 Anopheles minimus
CCCCCCCTTCCCCCCCTCATCCACATTGCAACATTCGCCCAGACGCAATACCCCGAACCGAACCAATCATATATTTCGCTTTCGAATGTGCTCGATTATTCGGTACTCCCGCGACTGACGAACACACTGGCATTATTGCGGCTACCACAAGCAGAGCACATAGTCACGGAATCCATTGCCGATTCTCGATCGATAAACAAACGTCCCAAACGGGACGACTCGCTTCGAGGTCGAACGCTTTGGCGCGGCTCTGGCGACTCTCGGTGTGAAGTCGTTGCCTATCGGCAAAGTCCGCGCATTCGTCGTAACTTGTAGGATTTTGGTGTCTGTGGTTAAATTTCTTTTTTGTCAAACACAATTACCTCACGGGGTTTTTGATATTGGTTGTATGTAGAACTCTTTTCCAGACAGATAAATCAATAATAAAATAGGAACAGAATAGAAATCGAAAAAGAACAGAATAGAAAAATAGAAACTCTAAATTGACATTTGATAATTGGTTAAACATTTAAGTATGTTTCTTTGCAAATAATTGTGTAAATGTATAAATTATTGCAGCAGAGTGTATCTCAAGCCAACTAAAAGATTGCCATTTTGATCGATTTTAGACTCACGTTGTGTGTATTGGTCAGATGGTCCATTCAGTAATGTGCTTGCGGCTCAATAACACGCCCTCCGGTGGTTCGAATCTCAACTGAATCGTGTTTTCTTCACCGTGTCTTCCCGAGTTACACAATAATCTATTTTGCAAATTTTTTCTACATTATATTCGTCAATTTTCAAGAAGATTAGACTACTCACTCGTATATACATCGCTTATAGTAAAATTTTATTTTTTATGCTAATTTCTGAACATGGAGACAAAAAAAAGTTGGTTATCGCTGAAAAACCTGGGTAAATTTAGTTGTGATTATTTTTGGTAACGTGTAAATACGTATTTAAACCCTCAAGACCCCGTAATATTTGCTATCTGTTTATCAACGTTCCTCTTAAGCAGACCCTCGATTTGTTACAGAGATTTTTTCGCATACAATACAGGCATTTTTCGTCTCATACAATTGAAATGCTCAATAAACATTTCATGAAATCAGAAGTGAAAACTGATGATGATTTTAAAACCCAAAAAAAAAATCTAGGAGAAAGCCATCCACCAACAGAAGAAAAAGTATTGAACATGCATCATAGACGAAGTGAAAAACTTATTCAATGAATTATTAAAAACTGGGCCTTTACTGTTTGCTACAGCGCATCAATGCTCCAAATTTTCATTAGTGAGCTTCAAACGAAGTCAAACTGAAGCGTGCGCCAAGCTTTTGCAGTGTGAGCAGAAGATGATGAGGGTCCGTTTTTGATGGATCGATTGCAGATTGACCGCACGAACGAACCGGTCCGGGAGTGCAGTGGTCCTTGCCGTGATCGAATCATCAAACCGTCCTGTGCACCAGCATATTTTTGTATTCCATCCAAAGAAATCTGATTGTGCCCGTGAGTTATGTATGCTGATTTCCTGTGCGTTGTTGAATAACCTGTCCCCGGTAGATAGAGGAGATTGACGATGGGTGATGATGATGATGAAGGTATGAAGTGAAGGAAGGGTGGAATGAGTACACTAACTATACTTTCTCTCTGCCAGCTCTTGGATGAGAGCAGCAGTATGGATATTCACCAACTCCCACACGAAAAACTATGTCGAGGAACTCAGTACACCCGATAGTTCGGTAGGGCTACATCGGCCCCCGATCTGAAAGGACGAAACACGAGGTCGTCTGGTGCGGAGTGAGTGTCTACGTGTGCTACTCATATTCTGCACACTCCTGCTACGCGCTGGTCCCAGTTTTTGTGCCGCCGCGTATTTTGCCGACTGAGTGACTGGTGGGATACATAAATTATGCTGTAACTATCTTCGTCCTTTATGTGCTGCATTGCATATAGACAGGGACGCGAAGGCAGCTAGGAGTGGGTGCGAGGACAAAGCTTGTGACATACTCTAACCTGGTTCTCCCACAATCAACCCGCGTGTCAGTCGTCGCCATCACCGAAGCTCCGCACAGAAAACTATGTCTAGCACACACAGCTCTCCGGTATACAGAGGCGCTTTCATATGTATGTTACGGTCGGTATATAAGAGCGCTCTGCCGATCGGTTCTCCCCAACCCGGAGGGGGGGGGGGGGGGTGGCGAAGCTTTGCCCGTGAGCGAGAGAAGACTAGCACAACGGTGGGATGGGGTCTGACAAATCCTGGAAGGATACGGACTGAGGTCGGATTGAAGCATAAAGGATATACCATTCGGAAAAGCGTGTGCTCGCTCCACAGTACATGGGGCTCTGTGTGCAGCAAAACATAGGAGGGGGTTTTGGGAAAATGAAGAGAGCTGGACAAATATTTCTTTTTTTTGTTAGGGGTGAGTTGGGGAGGGAGTGAAAATCCACCTCGTTTTCTCTACGTGATGGGCAACACCGGTGAGTGACGGGGTGGTGACTGGTTGAGGGTGTCGTTTCAGCTTTAATCAGAATGTCGGTACCGATTTTTCTTCTATCCCAAATTAAAGTTCGTTTTGACGTCCGTGTATTGTAGAGATAATGTTTTTTGTGTTTCTTCAAGGTTTTTTTTGTTTGTTGCAACTTTTATATTGTGAAGAATAACCTGATGAAAGTTGAATTGTAATTTTATAAAACACATTAAGCTTTTTATTACGGCAAAGCGGGAAGAAACGCTGCAGTCTATCGCAGCTATAACCTCTGGTCGAGATTAAGCCAAAGAAAGAGGGGAAGGGTTCCAATTGGTTTGTGAAACATCAAAACAACTGATAAGAGGCTTTTTTACACACACACACACATACAATGCCAGCTGTTACAGTTTGGTCGATTTGCTTTCAGGGTGATGCGCGATGGAAAGGGAACCATTTCCATTCGTTTAGTTTTGGAAGATTTACATCAAACGAAGCGTTGAAACAATGGAGCAGGAAAAATGGTAGTCATTCGGATTAATCGTTGAATAGATTCAAAAGCAAAAAACTTAAGATGGATTAACACATTAACCAACGTAAACAGTTTCGTTTGGCATTTGAATTTAATTTGCATATTTGAAACACTGTTACATTAACATTTTCGACTATTTTGTGGTCTATTTCTATTGAAGTACCATATTTATTATATGGTGTTGACTCTAGAAATTAGAAAAGAATTAATTGCGATGTGTGAGATTAAATCAGCACTAGCAAAATAAAAATATTTTTGTTTCATTTATCTGTTATTTGTTAAATATATTTCATAGCCCTATAGACGTAATATTACAATTGTTGTACCCCTTTCGAGCGAGTTGCCAGCACAAAATTAATAAAAACAACCCATTTAATCAATCTGACATTCGTCAAAATGGTTCAACAGTTGTCATTATTGGCCTTACAGAGATTTCCTGCCTGTCCGTAAATCAAGCGCTCCAGATTATTCAAAATTTAAATTTTGTTTCGGCCTTTTGCTCTTTTTCTCAGCTCTAACCACCAACCCACCTTAAGACACTTTCTGAAGATATTCGACTTGCATATAATTCCCAATATATATGACTACTTCAAAAGTACTCTAATTTAGCGTAAATGGGGACGCTTGAGATTTGAACCTCAACTGGGCTTGTTGATAAACCATCCAATTTCAATCTGTATTATCTTATCATCCCGGACATTTAAAGTAATTAAACAAATATACACAAAATAGGTGAAAAAACAAATCTATTGATTATTGTACGATGCTTAATTTAATATATTTATTCTTCATGAGTCGTTAGAGGCAGGATTTCAGCAAACGAATTCAAATTGCTAATATCTCGTTCCAAACAGCAAAATGTTATTCGTTGCGAAATGTCCTGTTTCCCATCCCCAAGGTGTGTCGCCGATGCTTCGCGCACTTCAAGGTCCACAGACAGACGGACGCAGTTGTCTTATCTGTTTTCCGCGCGCAGCAGCAGCAGTTCTCATTCAAACACTTCCCCCCGGTAGAAGGTTCGCGGCAACAAACAAGTTTGACGTTACAGTTCGGACTTGAAGAGCGCGTGATTTGGTTGACACGCGTCGTCGTAGCTGGAGCGATGAAAGTACGGGTACTTAATATCTACTATGCTATAATGCTGCGCTGCTGCACACGTCTTATCAGAAGCAAACGCGTGAGAGTAACGTCATGATAAGTAATAGCGCCGTCTACCAAAACCTCGCCTCTCCACTTCAAGGGTTCCGTATCCGTTTTAACGATGAGAATAATAAAAATTAGGTCCTTCAAAGCTTTGGGGGGTTCAGATTGACGCACCAAACATGCTCGCATGTCGTGTTGCATTTCGGTGAATTGGTGTTGATCTTCAATTTTAAGAAATTCCATTATACACTACTCTTGGTAGAATGCTTGAGCTATAACTCCCAATGAACACCAATTTTTGGCAATTTCGTTAAAAAGTGTCCCATTTTTTTATCGGTTTGGCGCAATCTGCTGAGATAGCTGTTTCCTAGAAACGCAAACAACTTGGTTCCAACATTTGGTTCGGTTTGCTGTGGCTATAATAATGTTTGTACGCAATTGGGGCTTCTCTGATGTGTTCGATCGTCTTTTTTTTGAGGTTGAGGAGTTTTTGCCGGATTTTTTTGCTGTTGTTCTCCCTCTGCTGACTCTTTCCGCTTGTTGAGGAGATCTCTTGTCTGTATGTGTGGGTGTAGGTGTGTGTGTGCCCATATAGACGCGTACGCATGTACGGTTGTGTTGTGTATGCACAGGTGAGCACCCAGAACTCGATGTGGCGCGAAAAATAAGACGCGAAAGCCTAGTGTGCAAAAATAAACCATATTACATACATACGTTTTTGGGGTGATTGAAAGGGTGTGCAGGGGAGGAAATCGTAAGGAGAAGTATCGCCAGCTAACGAAACAACACAAAATAAAAGCAAAGCATACACACACACCTCTTCGCGGTCTCGCGCGCGTTCGAGGTGTGTTGCGTATCGCCAAAAACCTGTTTTACTTTTGCCTGCTGCTTCATCGTCGTCGTATTCTTCTCCGGTTGGTAGCTGTTGTTGGATTGACTGGTTTCTTCCTTTCTGTTGAGTGTGCTTTCTTGATGACCGATCGTCATTTTCATTACGATCAGCCACGTCTATCCCTCTTGGTTTTTTTTTGTTTCGTGCTGGTCGATCATCTTTGTGTGGCTGATTCGCGATCGAGACGGAGACGCGCCAACCAGAAGTGGGAAGGAAAAGTGCGACGGATCGTCTGCAGTGGCACACGAACAAATAGCAGCACCGCAGCTGACAATGCCACCAAAATCTTGGACCCTTCGCAGAATGGATTTGGCCACTGAAAATTTGGTGAAGAAATTACCTATATATAATGCATTCTTCAAAATTCTTTGTAGTTGAGAGGATTTTAAGAATACGATCATTTGTAAAATAATTAAAAGTCTTGATTGATCTAGATTCACAAATCCATTTAATCCATCTTGTGCATCTCCAAACAGTTTGCTCCTATCTGATATGTCCAATTAGGAGATTTTAGGAATCTAAACATCAACAAACTACACTGGCACAAGCTATCCTGGGGATGTCATTCAATCATCTGATACGTCAGTAAAAGTACGACCCTGAAAGGAACGTGATGATCTAGAGATATTGATGTGAAGTTTTCGTATTTTGATCACAGTTATGTTGGTTCTACAAGTTCCAAATTTGATAGAATCTCTTGCCTGTCAATTGAAGGTCGAATTCCCCCACTCACCCGGCATTCTGTGATTTTCTCCTTGGACCATTACAATAGTACGAACAAGAAGACTTAACTGACAGAAACTAAGTATGTAACATTCAACAATTGAAAACATGCACTGAGGTTTTTGTCCAGAATTGCTTACCATATACACCGTTTCTCCACTAGACATCTACAACTGATTGCTTTCGATCGTTGAAGATTTTAAACAAACAAATTGTACAGTCTTCGCCATGTTTAAACAATTTTATAGAGCTATATCTGAAAGTTGAGAACGAAAACATCAATGTTATTATACATAGTTTTTTTTTAGTTAATGTCATTAGAATTATTATGCGTTTTATGATGTTTAGTGTTTCTTTTTAATTCTTTTTTTTTCGTAATAAGCTAAGGTTCTAGAGTTTAACGATAGTACGTTTATCGTGCAACCAAAGAATGTTAATCACTTTTTTGTTTAATGGTGATCTGAAAGGTTAGCTGATAACACATCTTTGAATAGTGACTTGCATTACCCTTAACAACTTCGAATTTATCTGTCACTTTAATTCATATTTTGTGTTCCAAATCTAATGAGTTATAGGATCTTGTACTTTCCAATGTTTACATCGACATCTGGGATTTCACTTTAGTTCATTTATGCGGCTACCCTTCTACTGTGAAAACCCTACATTCGATAGATTTTAGCCTCGTTTATGTGAAATTTCTTTTAACAAATATAATAAATAAGTTGAGATTTAGTTTGTTACATTCTAGAATTCTAAAGTAACATGAATTCAAACTCCAATTATTGCATATTGCCAGATTGCTACAATCTTTTGAGAAACCCTGTGAATATACATTTTTCTTAATCTCTCAAGCTCGTACAGACTTCTCAAAAAAACAAAAAAAACTGTCATGCACCATGATCCATCATCCGAATGCCGCCTCTCAGTATGTGATTGGCTGTGAGTGTGTGTGATTTTTTTACGATAAGTCCAAGCTCTCTTCCCAGTGGACGCAGATCATCGAATCACGGTGTACAGACGGTAATGGGGCATCGTTCCGTCACCGTTCGGAGTTACCGTTGGGTTGTGGCATGGAGCGCACTATCACTCGACCCTGGGAAGAGGGGACGGCTACTGCTGCATCCGGGTCGTACGGTTGATGTGTATTTCCTTTAATTGGGATTTTGAAATGGACCGTCATTTGTGTGGCGTTGTGTGCGCGTTTGCTGAAACGCTTCTCTTCGAACTTATAGGAAGAATGGCGGAAACACACCATCGATAATGTCGATCGTTTCGTCGATCTCTGGTGCCGGGTTCGACGCGAAATGCGTGAAACCGGGAGATAACGAAGGATAATTATGTATTGTTTTAATGCGCTGATTTTCAGATGTAGTTCTGGAACGGATCCGGCCTGATAGACATCTTACTTTCGCAGTGGCTATGTGTATATAAATATATGAATGTGTGTTGAACGCAGTTTCTGTCGGTGGGGGGAAACATTTTTTTTGTCTCGTGTTCGGTGTAGCATCTGTCCGTTTGGGAGCGCTCGTTTGACTAATTCTTTTCCATTTCTTTTCCCATCTCATTTCACAGAATTGCACTTTATGTATATGAATATTTATTACACGTAGGAGCATCGAAAGCAGCACAAACATTCTTATCTGAGGTGAGTGATCACGTGAGATGATCGTACGTACTTATATGCCGAGTCGTCGTACTGATCCTGTACCGTGCTTTGTGCCTTAAACTTTTCCAGATACGATGGGAGAAAAATATCACACTAGGCGAACCTCCGGGCTTCCTGCATTCGTGGTGGTGTGTCTTTTGGGATCTCTACTGTGCGGCACCGGAGCGACGAGACACCTGCGAACATTCATCCGAGGCCAAAGCATTTCATGACTACGTAAGTGTTCCCTAGATACTATACTTTCCGAACATATAAGTCATTTTGGGTGTTAGAATTTTACTCCAGTTTGAGATGTTAGTCTGCAGAAAAGATGAACTCTTGGTGCTTTATCGCCGTTTACTGGTGGTGGACATTAACTTTCAAAAAATGAAATATTTTTGCTTGCAATATTCCACTTCTCTTTATATCCAAGCACGTCCAACTTGGAAGTTTCTGCTTCCGTTAGTTTGTTCATCAATAATAGGTAACTTTTCCCAACTGTTGGCCCTGTTGGTGGTGCCGTTGTAGTGGCGGTCATTAATCTTACAGTGCACAGTAGTACGTAAGACACCTCGGCGATCGCGCGCGCCGTTGGTCAACCGTTAGAAAGCTAGGAAAAGCGAACGAAAAACTGTAAATTTCTCCAATGCTAAGATAGTGCCCCGGCCTAACGGAAGGGAAATGAAAGATAGAAAATGGAGCGCGTAGGCTCGCAAGACGACGTACACGCGCGCGGTCGCATTGACGTGACGTGCCAGCGATTTTGAAGCGCTGCTCGTTAGGTTAGGTGGAAGTTTCCGGCCACGAAGAGAATGGTGGCTATGCTCTTGTCTTAATGTTCACGACGTCACAACAGGATCAACAGTGGAGCACAGGGTTTTGCTGTCGGAACCTAGCAAACCGAGGGGAAGTCAGTTAAACTTAGATTAACTTTTAATTTTTCATTCCAATACGTTCCAATATGCCAATAGGTCATCCTTTATGAATAAAAAAAAAAGATATTAGAGACCAATTGATGAATGTGATCAACAAAACGATACGCTCGCTCGATTGTTTGGAAATTCTATTGACATATGAATATTTTAAGATTTGTTATGACATTTTTGAAAAAAATAGTCAATAATTTAGCATAAACATTCATTAGTGATATATTATGAGTATTGAATGAATGGATTTTGAAAACTGAACTATGGTTTAATGCTGTGCTTAATGATCATTTATGAAGAGTAATTCGAAACATGAATATCTGAAGAATCCTCGCGAAAGTGGGCAAATATCTTGGAAGATCACACAAGATACATCATGGAGGATTTTACGTAAAGAATTTCAGATACATTGATATCAAAATGTTAGATTAATTATTATTACCAGAGTTAATGATAAGTCTATCCTTCTAAAACCACATTTGGGGTAAGAGATAGGACTTCATCATTATCATCATCATCATCAATCTTGACCAGGGATTTCTGTAGACTAATGATTTTTTATTATAGAGATTAAGAGTCATTTAAGGATTCATTCAGAGTTACCCTACACTTCTAAAACTTCATGCACGCAATACTTTTCAATCTACTAATCATCTCTGACATTTGTGACATTTGTAGGGTTTCGTGAGTTCAGGCTATGGAGTGAACGGAATAGCACACAATGCAGGACCCGCTCCAAGTCCACTGGGACAGTTACCACCAAACGAAGGCATGCCGGGCGGCCCGATGGCACCTTCAGGCTTCTTTCCGGTAAGTTACCACCACGGCCCTCGGCGAGGCCCCCACACATCTCTCTTGGTCGCTCACTCGCAC
The DNA here is from genome assembly GCA_000349025.1 of Anopheles minimus. Lineage (NCBI taxonomy): Eukaryota > Metazoa > Arthropoda > Insecta > Diptera > Culicidae > Anopheles > Anopheles minimus. The sequence continues at coordinate 2,441,158 of KB663666.1, forward strand.
CGTAACATCTCACACGGAAAACACAACATTATATAGACACCACCGATATCATTCTTTTCGTGGGGAGGTTATTTTTTTTTGTTCTTTCGTACACACATTCATACCGTTCTCTCCTGTTTGCGGTTGCTGTGCTGCAGGTGCATTGCGCACAAATAACAGTGAAAAAAACCACATGTGGCACATTTCAGCAAAACATCCAAATTCAAAATATCGCCTATTACCGGTAGTAGTGGCAGGGATGATAACGGTGCAATGCATATTCGCTAACTTGTGTGTTTTATGTGTGTCTCATAACTAGCACGGGGTAGCTCATTTTGGAACATTGAACATGTTTTCATACGCTTATTTACTTCGTATCTGGTAGTTTGGCTAGTAAAAAGATTTACGCATTTATCATAAGTGTGCAAACATGACGCAAATTATTCATTCTATCCTGCATGTACATTACAGTAAAGTTACATAGACGATTAGTTTTTCCGAATATTCTCTGCACGATCAAAATATTGTTGATTGACTGGTTTTATTAATTTGTATTATAAATGTTCTATAAAAGAAAAATAAAGTTGCTCATTTTGGTTGCTCACTTAGTACAAAGATTTAATGTATTGATACACAAATTTATTATCAAACTAATATTTCGTTTTATTTCTGTTTTATAATATCCTTTATTTAATATTAATACCATAATCATGGAATTCAAACAAATGGTCTTAGTCGCATATTTAAAAGTTTGAAGAAATTTGTTTTTTTGTATTTTTAATTGAAAATGAATTGTAAAACACTAAAAAAAACAGTCGTCAGCAAAAGAATAACTAAAACATAAACAATTTAAAATTAAAAAGAGAGAAATTTAAACGCGAATAAAAACGATAGAGCAGAACACAGAAAAATCAGGCTGAAAATCCTCTATGGAAATATATTCCTTGCTATAACCGAGTTGCAAATGTCAAAACAGGGGGTCCAAAATGTTAAAAAGTTAAACGAATTATGTTTTTTCTAACGTTTCTTGATTCTGGTGTTTTAGTCGCATATTTCAAGTAGTTAAGAATTTAATTGTTTGTTGTATGTTTTATTAGTGCTACTAAACAATACAAATAGTAGTTTATATTCTTTTTACAAAAATAGTTGTGAATGTTTCCATATTATTTTGTTGCATTTTACCAGTTAGTTGATATTTCAATCATTCGAAAAGGGAAAATCTATTTCCTGACTCTCGCATGCCAAACAATTGTATTTTAAGCCAAGTCATGTAGAAAGTCTATCCCTGTGCTGTATATATGTTTCTATTACCTTACCTTCTCTAACTGCGTTTGAGTTGCGTTGCATTGTAAAGCCCCAGAGATGTGCGTTTATCCGTTGGTTTTGCCGTTGTGTTTTTGTGTTCCGTTGTCTTTTTTCTTTCTCTTCGTGAATGTTGTGTCGTTATTACTGATTATTTTTGCAGAACTCCTCCATTAGGCCATCACAACCTTCACACCCTAGTAGTCAGCAGTCCCCACATCCACAGCCTCCAAACTCGCATGGACAATTGATGAGCGGTCAGGTTAGTATCTTCATTTTGGTCGAATTTCCCAAGTCACAGCAGAAGGGGGTTGGCAGAATGAAAAATCGCGCGAACAAACACACGATCAGGAGCGGAGAGCCGCGATGACGACGACGAGTGTCCACCAAGAATCTTTTGTGTTCGAGTATTTTTACACAAATTTTGCCTAAGGAATCAATTTGGAATGATTCCAACATGAGATTCAAAATATTTATACAGTTTTTGGATATTTTTTTTTATGTTACGCACAGTTTTAATGTTAATGGGTAAACATAGAAAAGGGGAGGTTAAGAGTAAGACCGCAAAAATCATTCCCACTTGTACACTTCACTTTATTCATTGCTCATTATTAAGAAAATCCTTTATGTACACACCATTTTTACAATGCTTGAACAATTCAAATGCTTAATCAGATAATTGAGAAACCAAACTGTGATCGTTCGTTGTTGCTCGTTTTGCTATCCTTGTTTAAATGTTACGTTGTAAAGAATGATGATGCACATCTTCCTTTTACGTCGTCCGCTGAGTGTTAAATGTCAAATAGATTGCCCCATTTTGTTCGTTTTGCTCGTAAACTACGTACATTTGTTTGTAAGTGACGGGGAGAAATGGATATCCTTTCTCCATTTTGTACCTCGTCCGCATCACATGCTGAACGCATATACAGTTTTGTAGTTCCGTGTTCTATGTCACAAAAGCGTTTGCCTGTTCTGTAAGTGTTCAACCATCCTTAATTTATGTTCGAAAGATTAATTGTTCCTGTTTCTAGCACTGTGTTTCTATACTCTGTCTCTCCTTTTCTATGCTAAATGTTGTGTAATTTATTTTTCTGTCTGTTCTTCTAACCTCATTCTCTCGCGTGTTTTATTCGCGTTGTGTGTGTGTGTTTATGGTTTTACTTTTTGTTTGTTACCGTTCTACTGTTACAACCCGAAAATCATACATCATTTGCAGCGGATATTGAGATAGTACGCCGGGTGGTACAATTTATGTTATAACAATTCCATTCGGCCATGGGATAAATGAAATTCATTCCTTCATTATCATGAGTTTCATGATAAGTTATAACACATTTTTAAATACAAAAAAATCCCTCCAAAATAAGCCCAACTACCCAGGAGTGGGGAACATTTTCGTATACTTAAATTAACGTACCAGTCACAAGCACACATACATTTCCATTCTCATTAAAACATCGTATAGGGACTGCTCATTGTTCGCTTCGCACTCATATACGTGTTTTTTTTTCCTTCGAATCTGAAAACAATGCTTAAATTTTTGTTTCCGTTTGTAATGCGGCTAATTGTTTTATTTACTTTCCTTGTTTATTTTGCAGCCATTCATGGGTGGCCCTCGATATCCACCTGGGCCCAGGCCAGGAGTGAGAATGCCGCAAGGAATTGGAAACGATTTCAATGGTGTAAGTATTGAGTTACAATATGAAAGCAACAAATTGTCGGCACTTACAGCACATGAACTGATAATTGTATTGACTACTTTTTGTTTGTTTTAGCCCCCTGGACAACCAATGATGCCAAATAGTATGGATCCGACGCGGCAAGGTAAGATCGTTCGGGTCCCCGTTCCGTTAGCGCTATACGATCATTAGTGTACACTCTATACTCCACCAATAATAACAATGCGAGACTACATACTGAAGCGACTAGATAAATTCCCCCCTTTATTCCCCTTCTCTTCAGACCGTACTATCGCTCTTTTCTTCATATACATTTCCATTTTATAGAAAAAAATAATCTTAACAAAAAAAAAACACGTTTAATTAGGTGTGCTGATTTTAGATTTGCAACAAAAAAAAATCCAAATTGGAAGTCATACCTCCTGTATCTTTTTGAAAAAAAAAAAACAGACAACATTTCTTCATTGAAACAAAAAAAAAGATAATAACATTTTTAGCCAGCGTAGTTTTGGTTTTGTTTTGTCATATGTAACAACAAACAGTTCACCCGGCCTATATTTGCTTGCCAGACAAGATTTTTCGTTTGCTCTGTCGTTTCTCCACCACCAAGTACCGTCACACCCCTGCTCTTGGTTTTGTCTTTGGCTATATAATAGTTAAATCTTCGTTCATGTTTTATACTAGTGTTTGATTTCGATTGTACATCACTGTATGGTTTTTTTTTAATTTTTGAAGATATTGTTTTTGTTTCTTGATTGTATCTGCTATCAATGAACCTTTTTCCATTGATATTCCCAAAATTAGTTAACACAATTTACGCTATCGTTTTAGTTTTTGTTTACTGAAACATAATTACAAACTTGGTTAGCCGTTCAGTGTTTGGATAAAAAAATGTAGAATGTGTTTCAAGGCAAGCTAGAAATTGGTACGGGTTACCTATAGGTGTAAAGAAATAGAATGAGAAACGGTAGACATTTTATCAATTGACGACTCCGTTCATGGACCGAATCATGCATTGTTAAACCGTGAATTTGTTGAAACATTTGGAAGGGACAGGCAGTGAAAAATTCCCATCCTAATCTTAATCGTTCAAAGCTATCATCGAGCTGTGCAAATTTGTATTGTTCATGTCCGTTCTGTGCGTGTATTCTTCATTCACTAATTATCGGCCGTGTGGCCCGTGTCTGCCGCAAATGAACAGTTTTCTCAGATTGATAAAACCGCGCGACAGTAACGACCGGGAAAGTGAATGCCAAACCAAAATAAGCAAAAAGCAAAAAACCGTAATAAAATCGAATCACCGTTTTCTTTTGTTCTTTGTTCTCTGTTCAGGTGAAGCTGGAGACTTTGTAGCATGGCAAGGTAGGCAATCTATGTCGCGCTTGTCTGCTACTTAAAACCACTGTTTTTGTTTTAGTTCATTTTTCCTTCTTTATTTTTTTTCTTTTCCTATATTGCTTCCCACACATCTTATATATATTATCTTCTTTCTTCTCTCTGTCTCTGTTTGCTCTGTTTTGCTGTACTTTTTTCTCCTGTTCACTATCATTTTTACTATCAATCACACCTACATTAATTTTTTGCGTGTTTTGTGTTCACACTGTCACACACGAACCTATTGGCCTGGGGCAAACACTGCTTTGCCACGTGCCCGTGGGTTAAATGTTGCGAGGAATTGGTCAAAGTGAAGTTTAAAATAGAAAAGAAAAAAACAGTTCAAGTGTTTATGTAATTTCCTTAGTTTTCGTTTTTTTTTTGTATTGCCTACACTTGTTAGTTGCTATTTATGTTACGTCTTGTTTATATACTTTTGCTGTGTTGTGTCTTTGTTCCAATCTCGTTTCATTCACTTTCATTTATGTAACATCTGCTTCTACTAATCCATTGTTTTTTATGCTTTGCTTTATTTTTTGTCTATTTATTATTATATTTGACTATTTATTTTTCTTCCCCTCACTGTTAACTTAGTATTTTTTGTGATTTTTTTGTTATTTCTACTTTCTATTTTTCGTAAATAATTTCTTGTTATCTCTGTTTCCGTGTTTTCTGTCCTTCTCTTGACGGGTTACGTATTCTAAATGAAGTACATTGAATAGGAGAACAAAATTCAAATTGAACGTTGACGATTCGGTTTTAAAGAGTGAGGAAAAGAAATCGAAGAAAGCAAATCGGTGTTTAAACGCTAGTGTATTTGGAGCAACTCCATTCAATGGGCTATATTTATAGTTTCACTTTCTACGCCACCATGGATAGTAGCTCGTCGCCCCATCGTTGACATATTAATTTCACGATGGAATGTATTTTATTATTGTTTAAGAAAACCAGAAAATATAGATTTCCATCGCAATTGATGTGTTTAATGGTGTAACGAGCGGCTATCTTACTGTATCGCTTCCCTTTACTTCCTACTTCACATGCACACAGTTTTCTAATTCCATTCCAAACGAAAAGAAAAACAAATCCTTGTAATACTGTTCAATGTTTTCCGATCCGTTTGGTTTCTGTACACAGTTTGTTTTGGGAATATCAAAGGTTTATGATGGTGAAAGATAAGATGTCCGTGTGGAGTCGTTTCTAAGGCAAAAAGTATGTGAAACACACGGACAGATGCAGACAAAATTCGGTATCTTTTTCCATCATCATCCTGGCGAGAATTAATTTGTCATATTCAGATGAACCAATTTCTGTACATAAAATTGCAGATGATTTTTTCTTCTTCTTACCATTCGGTTTCTTTTTGTTTTCCTGCTATCCAGACATAGTATATCCGTTGCTTTTGTTTCGCTTTGATCATATTTGCATTGTCCTATATTAGTAATTTCCGCTTGAAGCACTATTTACTGATTGCTTGATTAAGAAATTGTGTGTTAATCATCGTATATGTGTTTCTTTTCTCTCTTCCCCGCATTCGTTTTTTTTTTCGTTTCGATCATATCGCACTACCACCTGCTGCCAAAAATCATCCACAATATTATATCGCCTCCACCTAAATGTGCTTTGTGCATTTTTCTTTATTTTATATGTTTTTTTTTCACCTCATTGTTACAATGTTTTTTTTGCACATTCCATTCCATCATCAATTAACGTTTGTGAAACGAATTTTGAAATTGTTCTCTGTAAACTACTATTTCATCACATTCCCCTTTATTGGTGGATTTTTTCATCACCTTTACTATCGATATCATGTGTGTGTGCGTGTCTGTCTCTCTCTTTTGATGTGTGGACGCCATTCAATGCCATGCGATTGTTGTGTGATTTTGGCAAACTTTCATCCACTGTATAACCATAACCTTCACCAAACTCCTTGTTCCATTGTTGCCTCCATTCCTGTAATATGATCGTACAAAACAATACAATGTATCGAAACAACCACACTACAACTATTCAGGCCCTCCAGGTATGGGTCCTATGAATCCTAGAATGAATCCACCTCGCGGCCCAGGCATGGGTCCTATGGGAGCGGGAACGTACGGTCCTGGAATGCGTGGTCCCCCGCCAAATAGCAGTTTAGGACCGGGCGGTATGCCACCGATGGGCATGGCCGGTGGTCGGCCACAGTGGCAACCGAACACATCGTCGGTGAGTAGTGCAAATGATAACTCCCGTCGCTAGTTTGTGGAGCAATTAGTAACTTTTTCTCTACCTTATCTTTAGCCGATGAACTATTCTTCGTCCTCGCCCGGGAACTACGGAGGACCACCGGGACCGAGCGGGCCGCCTGGACCGGGAACTCCCATAATGCCATCACCTCAAGATTCATCGAACTCCGGTGGCGAGAACATGTACACACCAATGAAACCTGTAAGTATTGCGACCAATAAGTAGCGTAGTACGCGTCCTGCAGACATTCTTCAAATGCAACGTTGTTCCGTACTTTTAGGAATTCCCTATGGTCGGTGGCACGGACGGCAGTGGCCCAATGGGTGGGCCCATGGGCCCGAACACGATGGGTGGCCCGGTACTTAATAACGATGGATTGGATGGCATGAAGAATAGCCCTGCGAACGGTCCTGGCACGCCACGGGAAGACTCCGGCAGTGGTATGGGTGATTACAACCTTGGTGGCTTCGGTGGTCCAGGCGAGAACGTAAGTTTCGACAATTTCTAGTGACAATACCCATTGTCCCACCAACCTTCCATTTTAACAACATTTGCTACAAAAAAGAAAAAAAAAAAACAAACAAAGTGAATCAGAGAAAAACAACCAGCAATACCTTAGTCCTCCCCACCCCTGGGTGCTTCATATATTACATATACTGCACCGAACATTTTATCTCACAAACATTTTAACTGTTCCTATTATACCTATATGACGCGCCCGGTGCATGAGAGGGTTAATTCAATGTATTGACAACATGTACTTTATTTGTGTGTGTGTGGCTCAACAATTGTAAACACTATTTTTTTAATTGGAGGTGCACACATTTTTTACTGGAGGAGTGCAAGGTCAACAGCACTCATTATATGTATATTTTATTAACATTCACTTTGGTTTATCAAAAAGCTCAAAACATTTAATGAGAGATTCCGAAAACTACGATTAAAGTTATTGTGTTGTTTTGACAATGTTTTAAATTTGACTAAAAGTGACTTAATCATTTGTAGACTAGAAGAAGAAGAATTATGTTCTTAGATTTCTGAGATGAAACGACACAATGTAATAAACTATCTCAAATTAATGCAATCATTGTCTAAACTTTGTTTGATTCTCTCATGAAATGTTTCGTGGCTTGTTTGTCTATCGAAATCTTTTCCTACTTCATCCCGCACTTTGCAGAAGAATCATTATTTGACTAATCTCCATTTTAAAACTCTGAAACATGGCGGATATTGTTGATGAAAATGTTCTTTTCTTTTTATTTGCAATATCCGATTGTTAGAACAATGAAAATCTTGTTTATTACGTGGAAATGATTTTTTTAATGAAACATTGGCACGGTGTTTTTAATTGTGTAAATATAACAAAAAAGAAGGTGTGTGACATTTGCTTCTCTTGGCAGAGCTATATGATGGTTGTGTGTTTTTTACCCCCCAGCATATCTAAGTATATACCCTTTTTGGTTTTTGGTATTGTTAATCGCACTAAAAGGTGGAAAAAAGGAACGGAAAACAAGGAATATATGAAGCATTGTAATAATTTGTTCAAGATTGTACCGTTTAATGTGTAATGAAGAGCATACTGGTAACGTTAATTACGAAACTTGTCATACATTTGTTAATATTCTCTAGCTTCACTTTCCTTCAGTTCATAATTTAGAACGTGAGTGTTGTGCTTAAAAAACTATACACAACATCGGAAGCGGAATTTTAAAATACTTACTATTGTTGGAAAGAATGCGAAAGAATAATACCATACGAGATAATACGATCCGATAACAAACATCTCCCATTCATAGTTAATTTTGTGTACATACCGCGCATCTGAATAGTTATTATAAGTCCCTAGGTTTCGTGGAAGATTTGGTTTTGAATTGTAAAATGAAAATCTCCTTCTCTTCTCTTTATTTTATTTCATTGTTTATTTTTCTCAATTAATTCTATTCAAACGACTTTCGTGTGTTTTTTTTTGTTTCGTTTCGATGTACCCATTTATAGAATCTTAATTTCCGATCAGTTCCGAATGTATCATTCTTTTTTTCTTCGTTTCTGTACATGTTTAAATGCACTGCTTTCTGTTACTTTTTTTTGTATAAAGGTCAAATCTTGTACTAAGTGCGATTTTTTTTTCATAAAATAAAACCGTGAGTCCGACTTATTTCTATCAGTTCTGGACTTTCCTTACTTTTTGGTATAATTGCATTAAAACTGTTTCGGTCATTTGTGTATGGAAATGGCCATAAAGCATCGGACTACAATCTTCCTAAGTTTTGATTGTAAAAACAAAAGGATTTTTTTTTTGAATCAGTATCCACAGAAGAGAGGTTTTCCGATGGCCGTCTTTTGTACAATCCAACAAAACAACACCAATGACCTGAATGTATAGGAATGTAGATATCTTTAAATATATTAGCTAAAGGGGGCAAAAAATTATGATATTATTTATGGCAAAACAATCCCTTGAACAATCCTGCTACACAACAACACGACGAGAAAAGAGAGAAAGAGAATATACAAACTTATATAAATATATTTATGCGGAATTGGTTTCCCTTTTTGGGCCAGTACCACTGGCAAACAACATACTTAGCGCAATGGACAATAATAAATAAAGAGAAAGAGAACGATGTTTTCATTCGCCATATTCTTCAAGCGTTTAGCAGATAGAAGAGTGAAGCTTTTCTTTGTACATCATCATCCCCAAACTACTGATTGCGAATGGTTAGGGTTCCAATTACTATTAGCAGCGTCTTGGGGATCATGGAAGAATAGAGCGTAAATAAGTTACAATAAAAAAGAACAAACAAAATTAAAAAAAGCAAAAAATCATGCTTGAAGAGGAAGCAACAATGATGTGTGTTTGTTGGCTAGGTTTTAACGCTTGTGCATAGAATTTAATTCTAGTAGATAAATGAAACACACTATATACGCGTAAGGAATAGGAATTACAAGTGGGGGGGGGGGGGGCAATGAGAGCGTGCAAGTATAATGTTTTGAATGCCCGTTTTCAAATAATAAAGCGTACTCTTTACTGTGCAGTTGAAACAAAAAACAAAAAAACATCTCTTGTCGCCATGTGCGATCCCCCGTGCATATTTGATTTCCGTCAAAAACACACCGTATCATGCGGTTATTGGTATTGATGATAAGGAAGAAAAGATACGCCCGGCAGCAAAATGGCGATCCTGTCACCCCGAACGTACGAGCACACATGACGCAGAGCCAAAGATGTTCCCCACAACACAGCCCCACAAGAAGTGCGCAGAAAGTGTCTAAGTATACGTAGCAGGTAGTGCATTTGCTTATGTCGTTCTTGCCAGAAACATCAGCGTTTTTGGGAACGTTTTTTTTTCATTCTATTTTTCGTTGTTGTGGTTGATGGTCAAAATTTTGTGGCTTTTGTGGCGGGTTATATTATTATGGTGGTAATGTTAGTGTGTTGTGTAGGAAGTTGTGTGTTTAGTATCAGCCAGTGCGCGATTTCGATACGCGCCATTCGAATGGAAAACAACGGAGAACCACAATAGAAGAATCTATTTCTCTTTCTCTCTCACTCTCTCTCTCATTTCTCTCGTCTGATGATGTCGTGTAGTGTTCATGTGGCCATGGTATAGATCATGATTGAAACACTCCAAACAAAACATGTAAAAAGTGTTTCAACAAAAAAGAGAACAAAACAATGCAAAATGCAATTGTAAAAATTCATTTAAATTATGAAACAGCCGGATTGTGATATTGTTACAATAATCTTCAAAAAATACTTTTTTTTGTAACTATTGTTGTTTTTTAATGGACATTCTTTTACCAAAAAAATGGATCAGCTTGCGATTTTATTTGATTTTTTTTTTTCGTTATACAATTGTTTACTTTTTATACTGTAGATTACATTTTGGTTTGAAGATCAATTAATTTATGGTGTGCGGTGGTACACAAATTGTGCGTTCACAAATGTTGTATATTAAATTATTTAAAATATTGTTTCCCTTTTTTAATTTTGTTTTTAATGTGTGTTAACATGAAACGAAATACTTCCATTTTATGTTTGTATAAGGATGCACCTTTATTTTAACAAAATTGTAAAATGATTATTATATCTTTTTTTTTGTTCTACAACGCTGAGACTCACTGAAAAACACACCATTCCATACGCACACTACTAGCCCCAATATTTCCCTAACAAATGCCTCTCCCCGCCCCCGTCCACATACCAGCCATCATTCCATCAGTGGAAAATTGTATGTGTATGTGTGTTTGTACATTGTTCTGAAGCTATACATTTTGCTCATATGAAAACGAAAAAAATACTGACGCACCATCAAATGTTGGCTATGTGTTATATACTTTTTTTTGCAGGATCAGACAGAATCAGCCGCCATACTGAAAATAAAGGAAAGCATGCAGGAAGAGGCGAAGCGTTTTGAGAAAGACTCAGATCAGCCTGATTACTATATGCAATAACATCCTCCTTCTCCTACCGCTACTACAGCCGCTACTAGAACTTCTATTACTTCTGTTATCGAATCTAGTACCGATATCGTAAAGGCAATCTATACTAGTACTTTTACCATTACCACTATCACTATCGACACTACTACCATCATCGCCACTAGTACTGCAATTAGCAGCAGCAGCAGCACCACCACCATCATGATGGACAGCAACGCCACAACTATTACCAGCAAAGTCAACGATGTCATCGTCAAGATTGTGACGCATGGTAATGCAACCTTCTCGTTTATCCACACCGGACTCAGTAGTATGGTCGCTGTTGAGCTTGATAAAAGAACAATCACTGTATCACCACCAACGGCAAACAGCAGCAGCCCCGTGAAAGCAACCGAAGGACCAGTGGTTGTAGAGACACGTTTGAAAGTGCTTGCCGTAAAGATACTCATGCTTCTAGCGATCATCTACTATAGGTAACTTCTTCTGGTACAAAAAAGGATATGAAAGAGCAATTGCTCATGCAAACAAAGAGAAGATCCCTCACAACAAAGTTCTAAAGACACTGAATGACATGCGTGGACGATGGTCGTCTATAAGTCGGAAAGTAATTGTGAATACCGTGCAAACAAGCGCAGAACATAATTGAGATGATATGGGTGGTGCATTATTGTGACTGGTTGCTGCTAAACACACATTTTTACCAAAAACAAAACCCTATAAAAATATAACAAAAAATGAAACAAAGCCCGAGCAAATGGAACGCGGTTGAGGCGTAATAACAAAGCAAAGAGTTGAATATAAACACGGATATATTGTAATTATGTCTGAAACGAAATAGCCAGAATCCTTCAACCTTACGTTTTTCTATTGTTACCCGCAGAGGAAAGGAACACACTGTGTTTTAGAACAGACGATTAGAAAGAGGGGACGAATTGCGCGGATGTTTAGTACTGCTTCTGCTTTCGAAAGTCCATCTGAACAGGAAGACACATTTCGTTGTTGTAATCTTTCTGAGAAGCAAAGCTCGACTTTTGATCATCGTGTGTGTGTTTGTGTAATCTCTTATCTTAGTGGTATTTAGGAAAACAAGAAAAAAGAAAGTAAAACAACAGCCTCTGGTAATAAAAGTCTGGCATTATGAAGGGTTCGTTTTTTTAGATCATTCGTAATCCTGTGATCTTCATGCATCTGTAGCTGAGTGAGAAGATTACTCTCTACCAAAAGGCTACCCATTTTAAGGATCAATCTATAAAAATTAAACACAAACAAAAAAGAAACATGAATCAGATAGACAAAAAAAGAAGGAAATGGTTTTTTTGTTTGCGTGTACATCAACAACACCACTACAGTCGAGTGAAACGTTTCACCTCATAACAAAGTATTGTGTCGAGTTTGAGTTTATTTAAGGGGGGTTTTACTTTATAAGACATGGTGGGGTTATTTGCGTTCAATATGTTTGTTTTCTCTCTCTTTTTTCTCTTATCCTTTTGTTACAAGAGAAGGCACTATTTAAATATCCCGCCCCAGAAAGAAGCAAACGAAAAGGCGGACACAGTGTTTGAGACTTTTAAAGAAAACCCAATACCAAGTACAGATGGAATATACACAGGGTACAAGGGGTAGATATGAACGGACGGCTGCAAATGTTTTCAAGGAAAACTTAAACATTAGTATGAAATGGCTCTCCTCCGGTTTGAATCAACTCTACGGTAAGGAAATAGTAATAACGAATGGCAAAAACATACACACACAGGCAAACAAGGAAGCAAACATGCCTTTCGGAACCATCGTTCGTTTTAATCCCGCAAAGTGTGAAGGAAGTACCGTGCGAAACTAAAGTGGTGTTTTATTTCGTTCTTGTATTTAGCCGGGTATATTCAACTTACTATAGAGAGGGGACAGCTCTGGAATGTGTTGGGGAAGGTAGTGCGTCAAGTCCAGATAAGATCAACGTTTTCATAATTATTCGAACGAAATAAATTATGGTGACAGTGAAGGAAGAGAATTTGCGAGTGTATGTGTGTGTGTGAGTGTCGTCCTCTCCGAAAAGAGAGGGAAACATTTCGATAATTAAAGAAAAAAGAAAACAAACCCAAGAGGCGACAGTAATTTGTGTAAAAAATCGTAAAATGGAAGTACACGTAGTGAAAGAATAAGAAATGCATTAAAACTAAAAGAAAAACACACACACAAGCGGTATTACACAAATCACAAACACAAATAACAACAACAGCAAACAGAAGAAAAACACAAACCAATGGGAGGCGGGAAGAAAAGTAGATTAATTTATTTCGCTCTGGCACAGGGTTTTTGGGCACGCACAGGATCCCAGCACCGTATAATGTTTCTCAAATCGGACGGGCCAGCAACATTAAAATCATTAACTTATGTCCGTAGTAGATGACGAGCCAAACGGGCCAAATGGTTAAGTAAAAAGGGCAAGGATAAGTAGTATAGCAAACAAATGCTAAATGAAAGATATCAATGAAGAGTGGAAGGTGTGTTGTATGGTACGACCACTACCATAACCCTTATCACCCCACTACCACCACCACCACCACACACAGTGTCGATTCCACAGAAGAAAGATTATGAATTATGTTCGGGAAAATGCAAACTAATGCAAAATGGCAACAAGGGGGGGCGAACGGGGGGAAAAAAGGAAAACTGGTAAAAGGAGAAAAATGAAAAGAGATAAAAAAGCAACCAACAAATAAGATGAAAAAAAACAAAAAAAATGTAAGAAATAAACATTTTATTTTGAATCCTAACTGCTACTGCTTTGTTCATTTACTTTGTATAACAATTATAAATTTGCTTACAAACAAACGTTGATTTTGAGAATGCTGTACAGTAGTTACTAAAAATGTTGTTTTCCCAAGCTTAAAGCGTTTTATCAACAATTTTCCCCCTTTCTGAACCGCTTGCCATTAACATCCGGTTGGCTTTGTTATTCTTCGTGGGATAAATAACAAATCAGCACGCCGATATATAATGTTTCACATATAATTTCTCTTCTCTTTCACTTGCAGGCCTACAACGGTTGGAACAATTCGATGAAAAGCGAATTTAATTGATATCGAAATTATTGTTCCACTTTTCAACTTTACTGCCGTCCTGGAATCGTTACGATGTAGACATCTTTTTGCGCGTAGAATAAACGTTCTGTTTCTTTACTAGATCAACTACAATGAAGTAAAACAATCCGGTTGTAAAATATCGAATGCAACATAAACGGTTTGCAAGCTTATTAAAATATTGTGTTTATTCTGTAAACTCGTTTGTACGTACATCATCATTCAAATAGAAAGTGCATTAGTGTTTTTTGTCGAAAATGGGGCTCGTGGAATGTGGAAAATGTTCGAAAGTGTTGTACGGCATTAGCAGCGAACAAGCATGACTAGCTTCGTGTATCACTCCAAACCCAGGCCGTTGCCCGTCCGTCACGGGACGCCGGTTGGTAATGTAGCTGTTATTTGATGCGCCGTACCTCGATCCGATAGAGGATCAACCCGAACTGGTGAGCCACCGAGGAAAATTGCTTCAACATCCGTCCGACGCTGAACGGATTTTGCTCATCCTCCAGTGCGTAGATCGGGCAGGTATCGTCCAGCTCGTCCACATCCGTGTTGATACCGCACGGATGCTGGCCGAAAACTTTCGGCATTGCTTCGATGGAAAGGTGTGGATAGAATACGCGCACCTGGCTGTGTTTGATGAGCGTGGCGGTACGATTCTGGAAGATATCGTTCAATCCCTCGGACAGGCTGGACGGAATGGCAAGATAAAGGCGGTACCGCTGGTTGGCACTGATGGAACGCATCTCGCAGACATCGATCAGCAGCTTCAGCTTCCGATACAATTGCTCCAAATCGAGCGAACCATACTCGTACAGGAAAAATTGCTTTGTGCGTCGATACTTCTGTCCGTTGTCGGGATTAATGAGCAACGTTTCGGTGCTTGGGAGTCCCACAAAACACTGGGGAACGCTGTAGATGTGGCTGGTAACGAGATGGGTTTGTACGTCCGAGGAACGTACGTCGACTTGGTGGCTAAAGTACTCCGCCAGCTGATAAACACCGCCCTGGTGCAAGAAGCCGTAAAACAGGGTAAGAATGACGTTCGCTGTGTACCAGATTTTCAGCAGATACTTTGGGCTTACAGCTGGACAGAGGAGGTTGTGATACAGGAAGTTCTTTAACCGGGACGGTGTCTTGAAGGGGTAGCTCGCTGATAGTCCAACCTGAAGCTTGGGCGCGTGCAACAGCACTAATGGCACGGTGATTGGAATCAAAAAGCGTGCTTCTTGATGGTTTATTAGCGAGAGGCTAATGATGGGGAAAAATATCGCCGACAGCATCAGTCCAACGAAGGATTGAGCACGAGGGAGACTAGTGTAATCGTTGGTGGAAAAGCTAAAATTGAATTTAAAACCATCACTTCATAGCAACAAGACGATCATGGTCAGCCGACAAACTTACCGATAAATCATGAAGAGAAGCGAAAATATGGCAAGCACCCCGAGCACATTGTACAGCAGTGGAACGTTCACGAGGGCGTGTGTGTAGAACGGGTGCACTCCATGCTGGGCGGTATTCTCCGCTATTATATTGTACCGGATAAAGTTCACCGGCGTGACGACAAAGTTGTTAATGCCAATGTCTTGCAGCTCAATTTCGGCCATCGTCAAATATCCGTAGTAGATCGAATCGATGACGATGAACAGTATAAGCGACGGGATGGCGGACAGCACGAAGATCACAATGCGCAGATTGAAGTCCGTAAACGATACGGTTTTCGTGCCCATTCCACGCAGAAGCCAGTGGAACACTAGTGGCATACCGAACAGTATGAAGGTAGGCCGGTTAAAAACACCCGCCACACACAGAGTGGCCATTAGCACGCATTTGTTGAGCGAATGGGATGGAAGTGACATCTTCAGCTTGTAGAAACGCACCTTCTCGACTGTCCGCTGTGCTTTGCGGTACTTTTCCTCCAGAAACTCTCGCTGGTAAATTATCGTGTTGGAGTGGATCATACAATCGCTCACGATGTACAGTAGTAGTGAGCAAAGGGCCATTTCGATCGAGTTGGAAAAGGTGTGCGTAGCGTACACGAGCATCACGTACGAGCTGGCCAGCGTAAGCAACCGGAACTGGTACTGCAAACCGTACGAGCGACAAATTCGATACAGGCTCCAATCGTTCACGAACGAAAGTGTCACCATGAGCAGGCGAGGAAACACCAGCGTCACGTAGCTACCGCGCAAATTAATGCCAAGATAGTAGTTTGTATACATCGACACAACCCGCAGCAGCGAGAAGGGAATTTTCATGCCAAAGTATGTGATGGCCATCGAGCGTATGGGGTATGTGCTGTTAAACTCCCACGTGCGCGTCACCTCCAATCCATATTCATCTCCTGGGGTAAAAAGACATCGAGTTAAAAATACAGCCGGAAAGTCATTCGAACCTCCACATTACCTGCGACAACTTCTACCGATTGGAAAAATTCGTCCGGATGAATGTAACCCAGCTGCGGTGCGAAAACTAGCACAATTCTCAGAAACGATAGAATAAAATAAGACACTAATGAAGGATCCTTTGGTTTGATCGTTTTAAATTGCATAACGAGATCGATATCACTACTTTATTGCTATATTAAATTATATTCCGTAAAATGCGGAAAATCGCCAAAAAAACAGCGATCACAGGCGTTGTTGTTGCCGTTGACGGTGTATTTGTTTACATTTTCCAGGCGAAATGTCATCAGCAAATGTCAAGACGATTTGACGTTGGTCGTTCCAGGAAAGGAGACGAAACAAAAAAACGATTCAAACCGCATGTTTTCTACAGCGTATATGTGGTGTGAAAAAGTAACTTAACTAAAAACTGTATTAAATATTAAGAGAGGGTTAAAAAATAGGTAAGTATTCGCGCACATGGAATGCGTTAATAAAGTTATTGCATTACATTTCTATTTCAATGTTTTCCTTTTGCAACAGCAATCCAAATCATCGGCGCGCTGAGGAGCTTCGTTCAATAGTGTGCATTTAATCAATTGCCGCTTTTGGAGCTTGTGAAGCTAAAGAAAAGCCGTGGAATTAGAACAACAAAGCTTCGGTAAGTCATTTAATTAATATCTGGCAGCTTGGGATAGGGAGCATTATTGGAGGAAGCGACTTGAAACAATTCCGAATGTATCCGTAGTGATATCCGTAGTAGTGTGACAGTCGAACTTCCATGAACTTTGAGGTGTTTTATCGCGGACGTTCTTTGGTCCTGTACTTTAAGATGGAAACTCTTTTATTATATAAAGCGTCTCATTACACTGTAACTTAATGCTAGAGCAAGAGTCAGTGTTGGTATCTGGAACATAGAACCGGTGGATCGTTGATGCCTAGCCTTGTC
The DNA here is from genome assembly GCA_000349025.1 of Anopheles minimus. Taxonomy (NCBI): domain Eukaryota; kingdom Metazoa; phylum Arthropoda; class Insecta; order Diptera; family Culicidae; genus Anopheles; species Anopheles minimus. Next base: position 2,458,571 of record KB663666.1, read on the forward strand.
GGTAGAGGCAGAGAATTCATTGAAATAGTTTTGCAGTTCCTCGCACTCTTCCCTAATTTTCAGATACGGTCCATGAAAATCTGAAATAAGTGTATGAAGAAAACATTCGATCAATCCCGTGTGTGTTTTTTCGATTGGAAGAACAGCTAGCGAAACTTACGAGAAACAGGATTCCAGTTGTGTTTCAATGCTGGTGCCATTGGGCGACCATACATAGCAAACGACGTCCACAGATCCACCATCGTTTTGGCGATCTCCAAATCGCGCTGATCGAGTCGCTGACCCAGAGGGAAAAGGTAGAAAAGATCTTCCGCATGAAATGAGTTGTTACGGTATGGATAGTTAAATTCATCCGTCGAAGAAAAGTTGTACATCGACGGTGTGCCACTGTAGTCGAAACTGTACAGGTAAACTTTTCCGGCATTGGCATGCGCGAATCGGGTCACATCTTGCAGTACAGGTGCTTTGATAGCGAGATTACCACAGATCTGTAATGGAAATGGATAAAACAGTATCGCTGTATTTACCATTAGTGGAAATTCTGGCAGTTAATACATACGTCCACCAATCCAGGAAGCAGTTCTGTGAAGTTGGCACGATCAAGCTCCGAATTGAGGAAGGTGCTGAATATTTGATGCCAGGTGTGAGATCCATCGTTGGAGTTAGCTCCAAACCGTTCGTTGATTGTATCGATAAGCTGCAGCAGCTCCCAGGACGATTGAATGTTTTCCGGTTTGTAGGACAGTCCGTATCTGTAAACACCTTCCCAAAACATGAGTCCTTCCTGCGAGGTAGTACCAGCCATAAGCTCAACATTCCGGAAAGCACTGCGCGGTAATGTTTTCGGGTGTTTTGGCATAAACGGCGAAGCTTCCCCTATTACAATGCATGCCCCAGAAATATCCGGATAGCCAGTGATGTTAAATTGTGTGTTCTGTTTATAGATTGTACGAAGAAGATGAGCAAATTTATAACTGGAACAGTTAGAATAATTTATGTTGTGATCTTACCTTATGATCCTCGTACGCTTCCATCAGCCTAAGTGCTGGCACAGACCGTAAACAATCCTCCATGGTTTCGACGGGACGATCACAGTTTACACGTCGTGCAATATCGAGTGCTCCTTCCTTGGGAGATTTGCAAGTCGCCCAGGGAGAAAAAATCGAGCCAGACTGAATGATCGCACGATGGAAAAGATCTTCCCGTACTGATGGGCTGTACAGCAGTGCAGAAACGGCGGCACCACCTGCAGACTCACCGAAAATGGTGACTGATGTGCTGTCACCGCCGAAAAACCGTATATAGCTGGATACCCACTCAAGGGCCATGATCATGTCCAGCATGGCCATGTTTCCAGGAATGTTTGCCGTTCCGGTGGACAGGAAACCCAACGGTCCTAGGCGATACTGTATTGACACTAGCACGATGTCCTTTTCGAGCAGGTAATCCGGTTCGTAGTGAGAGGCGGCCCCTACTACGAAAGCACCTCCGTGTATGAACACCATAACAGGGCGATTGGCTGTTATCTGGTGAGAAATAGTCTTGAATTAATATTTTTTATATTCTAAATACTATTGAATGTTTCTTTGTAATAACTTCACGGCCGTTATGACGGCTCGCAATCATTTGAAACAGCTATAACTCGTCGTGCACTGGCCTTAAATTATTTATAAATTTAAAACTAACGAAAAGTCAATACACGAAAGTTCACTTTTTGCGCCCTGAACATTCACAGCTTACATTTTGTGTGTACACCGATAGTGTAAGACAATCCTCTGCTGCGGCATCATTGGTACTGTTCAATCCTAGTTGCGGGCATGGTTTACCAGGGTAAACGGCATTGAATACTCCACTCCATGGTCTCACGGGTACTGGGTTACGAAATCGCTGCTGCCCAATCGGTGCTTCCGCATATCGGATGTTATAGAACTTGTTAATTTCACGATCGGTCCATGCCGTACGGCCCCGTGTTCCTTGTACTGTGCCGAGCCCATCAATCACCACGATTGGTGAGTTCTGTTGACTGCTAACACGATCACCGTATAGTAGCACCAGACACACTGATAGCAAACTGATAGAAACCCACTGTACGTGCATTTGAACTGCGAGCTCTGTTTCTCGATCGCGTGAACCTGTACCGATCCCGGGAGGTGTGTGTACCTTTCAGCAGGTAATTGACTACTAATCAATGGACCCTTCCGGGGGGATCCTTTTATAACCTCCACGATGGTACGTGCCCTGGGTTGTGTCTGGCATTGAGACTCCTGCCCAAATCTTCTACATACTCGGTGACGTTAAGATGACGAATCATATCGAAAAAATGATAGATAGAGTACATCAAAGATATCGAGTTGGGGTGTTCTTTTTGTTTTCCTTTTCGGCGGAGTTTGCGACATTATATGTTCGTATGGCTCGTATTTTGGTGCTATCTCTGAAGGAGGAATTTTACTGTACCATCAGTATTGAAAAAGCGTGCCAAGAACGATAACGTACCCAGTAAATGCCAATCAATCTAACAGAACATCAATTCTATGTATGTTTTATTATGATTTCATTGATGATTAGACACAGTGGAGTAGGATAGGAACATGTCTGGTCAGAGTTATTATGAATGACGTAAATTGTATGACAAACACACTAAATTTACACTAAGTTGAGATCATCCTTTTTCAATTTTTTCATAAGTTTAAAACTTACCTATTAGAAAATCCATCTTCGGTTTAAGAGCATTCCTTTTTTTTCAAAAACTTTATTTATTCGGAAGGCGTTCACTAGCCATAGGTAACCGATAGGTTTTGAAGTATACTGAAACTAATTTCAAAAGTACATGTGCATTAGAAAAATTGAAAAGATAATTTTCTCTTTAACAACAATATTCACTAAATAGAACGCAACCATCCTAAACCTTATAGAAATTCCAAATTCAAGTTGTGTAGTTGAAGTTATTTATCTAAAATTTGTGTAGGCAGATGTGGAATAGTTCCCATCAAGATCCTTTAGGATCTAGTTTAAAATCGTCATGTTAGAACAATGAAACTAAAGTTAAAAATGGATACAACTTTATCATTTGCTTTCGAAACCCCTGTATCGTTATCTTTAGGAGTGTGTTAGTTACATACGGAGTGGAGTGTGACACAGTGCTGCGCATACTTTTAAACACATTTGATTTGGCAGTGATATCAGATATCAGTATTAAATTGCTCTATGGCAAAAGTATCAGACATTTTTGGAAACTTTTCCAACATCACTAATGGCAATATTTGAAGAGAACAAATTCTGCATTCACTCTATTGAAACATTTGAGTAGCTTGACTACATATAATGAAAGCTCGAAGCTCAATTTTTAACCTCGACTCTCCAAAGGTGCGGAGTAGCGTAAACTAGCGATCTCGATTAATCAATGAGCAGGTGCAGGCGTATGAAGCTTGACAATTAATTTATTGTTTCATTGTGTGTGATAAGGTTAGGTTCAGTATACACCTGTTCTGTGTTCTGTGGCAACGTTTGTTCAGTTCTTGTGATTTCGGTTTAGAAATAGATCAAGAATTTCCTTGAACAAAGCGAGATTTGGCTCAAGGGCACGGTTCCCTAGGTTATCTGGGCTTCTCGACACTCTTGATAAACACATTGAAGAGATATTCTTTCTGTTCCGGCAGACCTAAATGAAGATAATCTGCACGTTGATTAAGTTCTAGAAGCAGATCGTTGTCTTATTCATGCTAAATACTAGATACAAGTGAATATGAATTGAAGTCACTATCCTGATGAGGTACGCTGGTCATCACTAAGGACGTTCCAAAAGTTCACCGTAATCTCCATCCACCATATGTATTTTCTCGAAGAAGTTCGCAGTTTCTCCCAGACCAGCTGTGCTCAATAACTCATAAGCAACTCGAAGAAATCGAAGGACCCGAGTCTAACGTTGACGGTTATGACAAACTCGATCAAATCCCAGTGAAAGTCGCAATCAATTGGTTGGGAATTCAGAGCATAGCAGAAATATTCGTTGTAGAGTATAATACCCCTTTTGAGAATTCATGCCAATGATGAAGGGTACATATCGGAAGAAGATGGATTCCTTAGGGAAAATCTTACATATATCTAGGAAAATATAGTAGATATATTTAGCAAATATATTAGATATATCTAGATATATCTTTAGAATCCCTCTGGACGATCAAATTCATCTTGCTGGAGAAAAATGGCAACGAAAGATGAGTCGCTGTACATAAACGATCACCTAGCATTGTTGGTTATGGTTTGTCAAGAAAAAAAGGTTTATAATATTGAGAGGATTTGATTGCATTTTAATATTCCGGCATCAGGTACCACATCGAAGACGGTTACTTGATAAAGGCAAAAAACATCTACTGTCTTATGGGAAAGACTGGTCTATATATTTTTATTACAGGGTTGGTTTATTATGGTGTCTTCAGACTGAACCAGATTATAATCTTCAAATCGATAAGAAGTGTATGTTATGAATGAAAGCTTAAAGCTCAGGTGTTTTTTTATCTCGTCTCTACTGGGGTCCGTTGTAGCGTAACGTTATCAGTATCAGTCAAATAGCTCGTGCACAGACGTATGCTATTCGATACTGTGTATGGGCGTGATTAAGCCAGTCAATGTTAGGGCAGGTTCGAAAGGCATGAACGTTTCGTGAGAGGCGTTCAAATCATCAAGCTTCTTTTACTTTTTTTCATTCATTTGGTTTCTGCATCAAACAAACCAGAAGCGTTGGATTCAAATGGAATCTTAGAATACCTTTGTAGTAAAGGTGTTTTGAGCTATGAGCAAATCACACATAAATATTTAAAAGTCAAAATAAGTTCAGTTACACAACCATTACTGGATGGCGCAAGATTTAAAAAAAAATTAGCTATTTGTAAGTGCAGTCAATGAATAGCTTTTATCATTAACTGCCAGCAATATGTTGTCGAGTGGATTTATGGATTTGAAATATAATGATTATGAGTAGTCTCAGTGATTTTCTGATAGTGAAGATGTTGTTTTTCATTGACGTTGAGCTCTTTAGCCTAGACTTATTTTCGTGTGTGTTACCACGTCGTTGATGTCGACTGAGTATAGCAGTGGCTTGGTATCTCATTACTTCTAGGTTTGACATATAGATGTCGCTAGTTGCCTAACGTTTCGACCTTCTCTTTTGATCGTTTTTATTTTGGAGGAACACATTTGAATTATTTTATTTATACTTACTAAAATACACATTTTGCTATAGCAATAGATCAATAAATTAGTTTTTTTTATGAATTCTAAAACTACAAAACAGACAATACAATTTGAGAGGCTATATTTATTTCGCACTGGTTATTCTTTTAATGTACGTTGATTAATCATACTGCAGCTTCGTGTATTTTATTCCGATAGGAAATAGTGTATTATAACAGTGAAGCAACATCTAGCAATATTTTGTTCAAATTTTACAAATGCGCATATTTAATCATCATAACGGTTATGGCCATAGAAAGCGCCGCTATAACAGTACACGACATTTGTCTAATAGAGTATGCCATCGATCTTTCCTGTGCACTCACTGCATATTCATCATAAAAGTTGCTTCCAATGGAAAAAGGTTCGTTGATGTGCATGTATGGACCAGTAGGACCTAAAGAAAACATAAAGTCATGATGAGTAAAGTGAACCTAGGATGCCTTCTAATAGCACAATGTAATCTACATCTTCTTACCATTCACTTTGGGCCATGTTGGTACACCTCGGGATGATTTTGGCACACCATCAATTGCAAAAGATGTCCAAAGGTCCACCATTATCTCGGACATCAGCGTATCAGCGGCATTGAAATTGGTAACATGTTGGGGGTATGGAAACAGATACATATTATCATCCGAATGGTGAGCACCACCTCGGAATGGATAGTGCGAGGTATTGGCCCCATAACCAAAGCGGGTGTGTTCACCCTTGTAGTCGAACGAATAAAGATACGTTTCCTTCATGCTGTATCTCGCATTGTTTTGTACATCTCGTAGTACGGGACCTTTGATCACGATTGCACCAGCAATCTAAGGATTTCAAAAGAAAAAAAGGTTTATAAGTATAAAATGAACAGAAGAAAGCCTCGTATACTTGCATCTATCAATCCCGCCATAAGTTGTGAGAAGTTTCCGCTCCTGAGATCCTGCTCAGTGAATAAGGCTTCAATTTCGTACCCAGCTAATGTGCCGCTGTGCTCGTCAATACCGAAGACACGGTTTGCTGTGTCGATTAAATCGTACTGGTTGAATTGGCTATTGTTGACCAGATCCATCGATGCCAACATATCGTACAAGCCGGTCAGCATAAATGATCCGTCGTGCTTTGTTGCGCCGGCCATCATACGGACATCCTTGCGCACCTGTCCCGATCGCATGACGTTGAAAGGATCTTCGTTGAAGAATCCTGATGGTCCTCCAATAACCATGCCACAGCCTCCAATATTGTTGACTCCTTGATTCATCATTCTTTCTTGCTGCAATGTACACATCGTTATACACGTTAGTGAGGTGTTCAAAATTCCAACAAAGCTTCACTAATCTTACCGAGTGCATATCGAGCGCTTTGATTAAACTCAGAACGGGCACATCTTGGAGACACTTCTCCACATCCTCCAACGGTCGTACTACATCACATCCAGCGTATTTGGCTATTTCCTTTGCATTTTCGATTGGATTCGGATCGATCGCCCAGCTACTGGTTGATCCGCCCGACTGCAGGATCACTTGGGAGAAGTAGGAAGGTGGCACTAAAGGACTGTACAGTAGAGCGCTAGTAGCGGCCGCTCCAGCCGACTGTCCGAACACGGTAACACGTTCCGGATCGCCTCCAAAATCACCGATATGGTCCTGTACCCATTTGAGTGCCAGAATGATATCGTGCATGGCGGCATTGCCCGGTATGGTCGCACTCATCGTGGAGAGGAATCCAAGTGCACCGAGTCTGTACTGTACGGCCACCAGCAAAACATCGCGTTCGAGTAGATAGTTTGGTGGATGGTCTGCGGCGCGGCCAAGATAAAACGATCCACCATGGATGTACACCATGACGGGGTATTTCGCTGTCACCTGTTGGGTGTAAAATTGGAATCACAGCCAGATTGCTGACATGTCTATTATTGGAGTTATCAAACGAAACATGACTTACGTTTTTCGTGTAGACAGATAGCGAAAGACAATCTTCGACTGCTGGTGGAATATCACCAGGATTGAGTTGATCGGTTATTCCGGGCTGTGGACAGGGCCGGCCAGGCTGCGACACATCCTTAATGTCGTTCCACGATGCTATTGGAACCGGAGCTCGGAAGCGTCTCGTACCGATCGGTGCCTCCGCATACGGAATGTTCAAAAACTGATACACCAGTTGCTCCGTTCGTGCGGTAACCGTTTCGGACCCTTCCACTGATCCGAGACCCTGAATGCGTACCGTGATTGCATTGGAAGCTGCAGCGAGACACAGCGCGACAAACACTGCCGATCGTAAAACTGAACCGAACGACATCTTGCTAATGACTGTGCGACGATATCTCTCGCACACAGAAAGCTCCCTAGTGCCGATGACCGTTGCTCAGGGTAATAAATGGGCAACTTTGGATGATAAAAGATGATAAGCGAATGGATAAGCGAGCCGCCGCGCGCAATGTGCGAGGTGTGTGTCGATAATGGCAAACAGAGGGCAACCGTTATACCGGGTGATACATACCCGTTGTCAAATAAATTCACGTTCGATAGTTAAACATAGATAACAATCAATCAAATTGGTAAACGATTGCAAATTGCTGTGGACGAATTCAATTTGTCAAAACACGTGACTTAACCTTCAAATCTAGCGATAGTTGCACCTGAACACACTAGAACAAATGGTGAGAACTGGTAAACTGTTACTTATTCTTGCTTAATTAGTTATTTCGAAAATCACATTGCTCACTATTGGAAGCGAAAGTACGACTGGCGTAGTTATTCACCGGATCATCGCATTATTGTGGAGCAGCTTTGAGAGTGTGTTTTTTTGCTTAAATATTTTTTCTGTTTTCGGAAAACCTGTTTGGCGAAAAATGTATGACAATGTATGTGTTTGTTTGTTCATGATGTTCGTTTGTTAGCTATATGATTGTTTTTTTTTCATTGAACGAACCCGCTCTTCCAAGCAGATTTACAAAGGCTGTGTGCGAATTGTGTTTGCATGATTGTTGTTTTTGTTTGTTCTTTTGCCTGTATAGCGATAGTTATATAATTTTTATTGTATAATCACTCCTTTGCGAAGTATCCAAATAATGGAACAGTCTCATAAATTGGTTCTACTGATTCCTTTTTATTTATCAACCCGTCTGCACAGAAGATTTATAGTTTATATTAATATACATAATTTATGTGTTACTCTAGTGTAATGAGGGAGTCATTAGTGGAAGATTAAACTATCGAGTCGTTTGGTAATTTAAATTCTACAACGACGCCTGGTAGTTCGATATTTTCAAGTTAATGATTTTATTTGTAAAATAATTAAAATTCATTCAGCAATACTGACTGGCCTTCCAACAAGAATAAAAAACTGTATGTAATTTATCGTTTTAATACATTTCCATTTATGTTTTGTTTGATCCTTTTTACAACCAACCAATGTAATAGAGAGGTCTGTCCGGTGGCTAACTAAAAGTCTAGTACGCCAGAAATGGCAGGCATGACTGAATAGGTCCGTATGCCTAAGAACAAAAAGAATGTAATAAAGACGTATTAGTATAGTTAAGCTATTGCTTTTAGTATTTTCATATAATTTATTTTATTTTATTTATGAGGAATGTCTATAAGAAGCAGAAGGTCAGGCCATATTGATTATAATTAAATAGCTTGAAAACAATGTAAATATCGGTCAAAATTCACGTTAGTTGGGAGTCATTTCCTTCTCCAAACCGTGGAAGTGCATCTTACTTTAAGATTCCTTTCTTGTTCTATTTTGTTGTTGTTATCGTTAAAAGCTCGTTGTGTAGAATTTTAAAATTTGAATTAATTTTACATAAATATAATTTTAATCCATCACAACGCTTGTCCAGTGATGCTCCACTGTTTCAATAAAACTGCTGCGCACCCCATCGTATCTTCTTCCCGTAATTATGATAAGCGTCCACAATCTGGGCGATAAACCGGTTCCCGTCAGCTGTTAACCCAAAAGCAGCGACCATAAACAAGTGGAACAAAGTGTAGAGAAATACATTCACTGTGCGATCTTTGAAAACCTGCTCTTCCTCCAGAACAGTGATCTCCTTTTGGTTGATCTTCTGTTTCGTTTTGTTCCGGCATTGGTACGGATCGTTCGCGAGTTCGGAGGTTTCAAATTGCCTCCTGAATAAGGTCGATTAGCTATAGTCCGTGATGGCTTATCTTTGGTATTTTACCCTTTCTGCAGTACTTAGTCGTTTGCTGTTCATCATGGCTGCAAGCCAAGCAGAGGCGGAGATCAGCTCACCGATCGTAAACCTGACCGATTTGGGAGCGTTACGAGGCTCCACTGGCAGTAGCGCCTGGACGGGACGAAAGTTCTATCAATTCTTGGGCGTACATTACGCACAAACCACTGCCGGTGAAAACCGGTTCCAGGTGAGTGTAAGGAAAAAGGCACATCAAATTCAGGGGTGAATAAAAACGTGTGTTTCTCATTGGTAGCCGCCGAAAAAAGTGGCCCCATGGCAAGGTGTCAAAGATGCCACCCAACACGGTATGCCTTGTCCGCAGATGAAGCTCATATCGCAGTTTACCGGAAAAGCCTTTGTTGGGGATGTGGAAGACTGTTTGACTGTATCGATCTACAGCTCAGATGTATGTACTCAATTGCATAAACCAATACACTCCCTTACTGGAAGATAATTAGTTTGCTTTTTTTACGCAACAGCTGGCAGCTAGAAGACCCGTAATGTTTTTCATCCACGGTGGTGGATTCCATGAGGGCAGCGCTAAGAACCAAACGGCCGAGTATCTGATGGAACGCGATGTGGTGCTGGTAACGGTCCAGTATCGACTCGGTCCGCTGGGATTTCTTTCGACCCATTCTCACATTTGGGGAAATGCGGGAATCATGGATCTAGCGCTTGCCCTGGAATGGGTACAGGAGCACATCGAACGTTTCGGTGGCGATCCGAACAACGTCACAGTGTTTGGACAATCCGCTGGAGCGGCCGCCATTTCGGCGCTAATGTACAGTCCCAAAGTAGCGGATGGACTATTCCACAAAGTTATCTTACAGTCGGCCGGTTCCTCCGCACCGTGGGTATGGGATAACGACCCGCTCGAAAGTGCGAGGATTATCGCCTTGAACGCCGGTTTGGGATACGACGAACCAGTGGAGGAGCTTGACGAGGCTTTTCAGCAGATGGACGTTTGGACGCTTCTGCGTGCGTTTATTGAGCAGAAGGTGGAGAGAACCGCGTCGCAAGGTTTGGATCACGTCGGTGGTAATCGTCTCGTTATCGATAACTACTATTTACCACAAACTCCTTGGGAGTGTATGAAGCAGGGCAAGATAAGGAAAAACATTGCGATGATGGCCGGTGTGACCAAGCACGAGGGAACGTTTCTTTTGACCGGCGTGTATGATCACTTCAAACGTACGGGGAAGCTGGATGATCCGGATTTCATGAAACATTTACTGGTGGAAGAGGTGAACAAATTTCTTGGTGCGCCTGATCCTACCGGCGCACTGTTTGGGTACGAGATGCGCTCGCTGTTCACCGGAAAGGAGCTGGAAAGTGGTGACTTTGCTGAGCTGGCGGATGGATTGATTGATGTGAGTCTTCATGTTTCGTAATACCTTGGGGATGAGTTTAATTAGTTATTTTTCATTTGAAGCTGGCAGGAACCATATTGATTAAGGCGCCACTGTTACGCGAAGCGCAGGCCAATGCTAGAGTGAACCCGAACGCAACATTCCTGTATTCGTTTGATTACGCTGGCGAACACACGCGGTTTGGATACGGAAGCGATACGTCTCACTATCCGTTCGATGGTGGAGTTCATCACTCGAACGATAAGCTGTATCTGTTCCCATACCCACCGGGAAATCCGGATACGTTGAACGAGCGCGATACGGCCATGGCAAAGCTGATGGTGGATCTGTGGACGTCCTTCGCAACGGAAGGCATACCCAAATCGGAACAATTAACTGTTGAGTGGAATCCAATGAAACGTGAGTATTAATTGCAACCGTTTAACACTAGAACGTCTAGAATTAGGTAGAATCAACCTTGGATAGAACCTTATCAAAATTATCTTTATCTTCTCGGAGTTTCAATGTCTTTTGAAGGCTTTCGTACGATGTGTCATAATTACAATTAATGAGTGAGCTAACTTGGATGTTGGGGGCACTGTTACTAAACCTATCGAACTATGCAAAGTTATTCGATATCAGACTGTAAGATTGTCTATGGCAATGATCGGCAAAGTACGTTTTGCGAGTACGCTCCACGAAACCTTGAATGTTACTCTTTGTCAATATTGATTTTCAAGAATTCAGCACAAATTGTAGCTGCATTTAACTATGTTGGTTCTATGAGAATTTTGGAACAACATCTGAATGTTATTGAACTTTTTTTCTGTAAAATTTGCAACCCATCTGGCTTTGTTGCGATCTTTTGCCTCGTTTACTTTAGACTTGTTGAGTCTAACCTTTCTATTGTGAGAACATGCACATCGTGAACAAAAGAGGATCAATAATTGAATATTGATATAAGTTAATGAATTGCTTAAATGCGGAAAACAATTATTTAGTTGGAGAACTGGTCTATTTAATCGATCTTTTTACTGATTACCAAAAGACTTAATCTTCCACTGTATCACTGATCAATTGATGTTTAGCAAGTTTGTTCATTTTTTTAAATTATAATTTGTGTATATACAAAGCATAACCTCATATAAATTGGAAGTTTTACATACCCGCGTTAGTTTGATGAAGTTTATTCATTCATCCATATTTTCTAAATTCAAAAGTATTGTTACCCTTTAGCTCGTTTTAGTGTGTTTGGGCTACAATTACTAATCCTTTGTATTTGATCACCTATTCCACAGATCATGCCGGACCGTACTTACACATCAATGATCCGCAGAGCGTTGGCGATAATTTCTACAAAGAGTTCACGGTAGCAAGTGATGAGAAACGGCAACGGAACAAAGAACAAGCGTAGTTTAACTGCAACATTTAACTAAAATAAGGACTCACAGATACATCACAAATCGAAAAATGGTGTGGTTTAAAATAAGGTAGGTAGTTTATATTCTTTCGGCAACGAAAAAAAAAAGAATTCTAAGCTAGAATAAAAGCGTATAATTCGATAGGAAGAAAGCAAAACAAAAGGAAATACCTGCCCGAAAACAACAATGCACACGCCTCACGCCAAGAAAGGTCCGAAAAGTGTGAAAGTGTAGATTGGTAATCCTATTGTTTCGAAAAAGGAAGCGTATCCTGGCAGCTTCCTTTTGTGTGGACGTGGGAAGCAGTGTGTCGTGTACAGTAACCGCTTGATACTGGAGTAGGGAACATTTTAAAGAAAAGGAAACAATCACCACGGAGTTAGAAAAAGGATAATGATAACAACAAGGGGCAAAGCAGGATATAATAACAAGGAAGTAGTTTTGGAAGTAGTAGCAGGATATAATAACAAGGAACCCATTCGAAGGGCGCATGAAAAGTACAGGTCAAACACTTTTACCACGTGTGTTAGCGATCGGGTAACGTTTCCCGCCACAAGCAACGCGTTCGAATAATGAGAGATGCTGGAAATTGTTGTTTAATTTTGCCAAATTAATGTGTGGCACACAAATAGTGATTCGTTAAACACAGACACATTTTGCGTGCGTTTTGCACCAAACATCATTATACACACTGAACGGATGCTGTAGCGGAAGTGGGCGGTAAAACTGTTGTGTGTGTGTGGTTTTTGTTAGGGGGAATGCATTTGACACTTTTTAAAAACGCGGGTGTGCATACACCACAATCCGGTCACCCCCCATTAACGGTTTATCGTCGCAAGGGTGCGTACACCCTGTTCCGGGGGACGTGGGACAAAAGACAGAAGGATACGATTTCTCAATAATCGTCACCTTTTTTTCTGATTTCCCGGTGACATATAGAGTGGGCGTTTTTTCCCATTCTCTCTCGCGTTGTATTCATCGCCCCGCTTACAATAGTGTTCAAAAGATGTATATTATCAGAAATGAAGTTTTATTTTCGATCTCTTTCCTTGTTTTGTGGTTCCCAATTATTAGGGATTCCGTTTCATTCTAGGCATGCTTAAAAGTGAGGCGATTTGTCCGGCTAGGCTAGGAAGGAGGACGCATTTTCCTGCGAATCCTATTCAGATAAATGTTGTACTGCTGTTGGCTGCCATTGTGAACGGATCGTTGCCTGTTCCGGAAGTAAAATGGAAGCGAGACAGAAAGCGTGTGTATGTGTGGGGAAAAGGGCAGGTAAGTTAGGCGATTTGCGTTTTTTTTTTCTTCGCTTCAACTGTACCTCCAAGGATAAGAGCTTGATTGAGGCGAAAGTTTCGGTGGACTCGACCCTCTTCTCGCATGTATCTGATTTGAATGGATGCTTTGTAGGATTTTGTGAAGGGAAAATCAATCGACGGCGATTGTGTTCTTGACGGGTTGTAAAGAAAAAAAGTCGAATGGTGTTTTTATTGTGCGTTGGTTTGTTATTTTTTAATGAACCATGCCCATTAGCAGCGTGCAGTTTGTACGGGGGAGTTGGTATGAAATGTGCACTTCATGAAGACCTCACGATCCTTTAGGGTGACTCAACATCTATATAGGGAGGAAATTAAATTCGTGCACATAATAAAACAATAATTTATTTTACAAGGAAATTATGTGCCGCTTTTTGTGTACATTTCTGTTTTATTCCATGTTTTGCATCTTATTTTTTATTTATTTTGGTGCATTTCGTGAAATTTGTTCCTTTAGCACAAGGATGCTAGCCCGTTGGTCTTGTGGTAGCAGAGCAATCTGTTCGTCTGACAGTTGTAACACTTGCATGATTAAAGCCGCCTTTTCTTGGTCCGATGCATCGTTTGAACCTGGTTTCGATTTCGGTCCTTGATCTGCCACTGTCGGATGATCTGTTGGTGGAATCGGTTTGTTACCAATGGAAGCCAATCCGGCCGTCGCTGATGAGGCTGCAGATGCGGCCTCCAAACGAGGATCTTTTAGTAACCTTGGGTCAACCGGACGCTGAGGTCTTTCGATGGGTACAAATCCAGCTTCGGACACGTTGTTTTGTACCATCTCGGATGGACGATGCGATCCCATAAACGGGTCCATCATACGCAAATCCATGTCCATCGAATGTGGTGCTCGATCGTTGAGCAAATGGCGTTCATCACTGTCGTGAAATGTCGGGCCCTGCATTGGTCCATGCCCCTCGGGTCCGAACGGTTGATGCATGGAATCGTGCCCAGGCATCGCACTCATCGGATCTTCGGTCAGTACCGGTGGCATTGTGTGGCGGGCGTGTAAAAATGAAAGCGCCGTGTGCGAATCGACTATTCTCATAACGACGGCCGATTGGAGCAGTGCGTACGTGAGTTGTGGATTTTCCAGCAACATATTTCGTGCCTCTGCGGGATCGTTTTGAACGCACGCCTTTGCTTGCCGCATCAGCTCGTACATTTGGTCCGGCTGTAGTCCGGTAACGGCTTTCGCAATCAAATCCGGTGCGTCTGCTGGGTCACATTCATCACCGTAAGGATTATCTACCTGCGGACCTTGCAGCAGAGCAGCCATTTCCATGCGTGACTTTTCCGTACAGGCATTGTCCACCCGAAGCGCACGACCACCGAATTCGTACCCATTAAGATTGCGCATCGCACTGAGAGCGGTTTCCTGGTCTTTGTACTCACAGAAGCCATATCCTTTCGGTTTGCCGCTTTCGCGATCAAATACCAATCTGTACACGATAGCAGAGTGTGAGTTAGGTCACAAGGGTAGAAAGTTGATAAATACTTACTTCAACGAAAGGACTGGTCCTACTTCACAGAATATATCTTTAAGCTTTTCTTCTGTCGCTTCGTACGGAATGTTTCCAACTGAAAATGTTAAAAAAGAAAATAATGATTGTAGCTTAAGAAAGCAACGCTTTCCGCGCGCTAACCACGTACCGAAAACCGACCGCATCGATTTGTCCATCAACGTTTGGTCGTGCCGGTCCACCATTTTGACGGTTTATGTTTTTGATTCTATTCTGCAATATTTAATATCTTTTATTCACTTTTCTTCAAAGAAATGAATGATTTTTGGGATGGTTTTCGTGAACAAGCCGGGATGTAAACAAAACTTTTGCGATGAGAGCGGTGTTTTGACAGCTCGGGAAAAGGTTTCGCCTTGCATATGTTTTCGCTCCAGTTTTCGCCGCGCAAGTGCGCAATGATGGCTGCGGCCATAAACAACGAAACGATATTCTGTGGTGTTTCAAACGGAACGTTAAAATATTGTTTATTTACGGATTAGGTGCGAAGTGTTAATATAATTTTTAGCCAATGGTTTTTTTTTTATCATTACTTGCATCGATCAGGGCCAGTGTGCGTTTAACACTTAAGTTTAAATTTGTTCTCTAAATTTCAAACATTTTATTTGATCTAGAATAGTAAACTGATTTTTTAATGTTAGAACTAGTTTTGTCATTTTATGATTTTGTTGTGATTTTAGTTATTTTAACATGCTGCATTCATTTGAAATACGCAGTGAAAGAAAGGGTAATAATTGTGAATGCCATAATTTATCGTTCTCTTTCGGCGCACAGCTAAAGTTTCAATGTAAATCTGCCTAATTTTGAAGATTGAATCTTCATAAATATGCAACAAGTTAAGACATTAGATAGTAATGTAACTTTATTCCAAAATTGAAACTATGTTATTACATGCAGCACTCCTTTTACAGTGTTATCCCAATCTTATAGATTTTCTGCTTTAATTTTTGATTTTTCTTTTCAAGGTTACAGATCACACGAGAATATTAGGTGCCGGACGTTCGTTCCAGCCACTATACAGCAACCGGATGTCACAGCAGCATGCAGAACCCCATACTGATAAGGGTATTAAGGAGAAAAGTGGTCAATTAAACCTCACAATAGTACACCCCAGGGATCAGCCACGCATTGCCCTCAATCCTTTTTTTTCACACCAACCCCAAGCTTTGCCATCGTACCTTACCGTGCAGTGCGTCGGGGACCTAAACCCGTACGAAATTTGATCTTCAACCGTGGGCCACGATCTCTGCCCTGTCGTACACGTACCTTCCATGTAAGTTTAAGCATGAAATGCTTTTGCTCGGGTTACGGTGTAAGCCCACCCGCCGATTCCATCTGTATGGGAAACGTTTTCTGTTATGTTTCGTTAAATGTTGGAAACAAATTCCAGTAGCGATTGGTAGAAATTAAGAAGATGGAAGAATACAGTAGCTTGATTAGCATTTCCATTAAATTCACACGTAAATTGGACGCGTTCTTTTGGTTTGGGTGATTTTTGATTACAATGAATTACAATTCAATACATGCTTAAAATACTGAATTTAAAGATGCAAATTTTCGTAAATTATAAGCATTAGTATTGTTTTGAAGTCAAATGGTTTAATTTTTCGTACACAGTTTTTTATAGTTCCTTTTATTATCTTTTATTGTTTTTATGCTGATTTGTTTAAATATCACCACTTGATGTTTTTAAATATATAAAAATTCTGCATACTTCTTTGTAATTCATATTCTTACTGCAATCAATAATCTATACTATTCAGTTTTATGAAACCCCAATCAAGAGCGTTAAGAAATAAATCAAAGAAACAAAATAAAGGAAATATAAAGAATAGCAAAGAGAAGATGACAGTATCAAACAAAACGCAAAACTGTGAAATAGAAACTAAAAAGCGAAACAAACGCACAAATATTTTGTATCGTGATTCTTTGAAACTTCGAAATGAAATACATCCCATTATTATTAACAAGCGTTATTCTAGAAACGAGATTATTGAAGATGAAAACTTTAGTTATACTTTTAGTTTCTCTTTAGGTATTCTGAAGCAGCAAGCGTTTACCCCATTGAGTGGTTTAGTTACTCCAGTTGTCAACGTTCTAACCGCCTGATTTGCAGTCCATTACACTGGTAAACCTGGGAAGTTGTTGTAAAGCGATCCTGGGATCCATTGCAGGATGAGGCCTGAAATGAACGAGAACTAACCAGCGCAAATGCAAAATAGTGCAATCGATTTAGCTTGAACAGCACTTGATCCCGCACGCTCGAGTGGAGAGAACGTCGTCGAGAACAAGGGTCCCGGGTTCCGCGACACCGCCAGCCATCGAGTACTATCGACGTGAACGTGAACCTCAAATTGTGGCCTCAAGCACGCACTCGTCTATCGGGACGCGGAACATTACAACTGCGGTGACCCTTGAGCCAGGGAAGGCTAGGAGTTTTTTTTTCTATCCACCAATATAATGTACGATAAAAATCTTGCGGAAATGAACAAAAAACAAAAAAAAAAACAGCAAAAACGTCTCATTTCGCCCGCTAGCAATTGTTTTTTTTTTCTCCTTCCAGCGTTACCCTTTTCCCAATATTGTTCGCCAGGATGGTGGGTTACTCCGCCAAAGCCCACTGTTTCTGTGGCCACACACAATCCGTGGGACTTCCTGCTTTCGGTACAATTAAGACGTTGTGACGCTGTCGCCACTTGAGACCCGCGACTGGGAAGTTTGTCAAGTGATGGATTCTTGCTTCCGCTGTTTGTCCCTTACCCAACGGCCATTGTGAGGAAGTTAATTTGTTGATTCTTTCCTTCCTTCGGGTTACCCATCGGGGCTCCCATCGGATTGGTTTCCTTTGTGTTGTGTTGTTTGGCTGCTGTTTTTTTAAATCACTTTTTTTTCGTTTAGTTTGTTGTATCCGATTTTACAATGCACTCATTTTCTCACCTTTTCCACCGACTGATGGAATTTCAACTTCAAACTTAATCCACCGTCTTCAGGGCGACCACCAGCCCTAGTAGGTCCTTTGTCCGGTTTTGGGGAGGGAGAAAAAAAAACCTTCGATCCGTTTAATCGGACTGGGAACCGGGGTTTCTTAAGGATCACTTGAAACTAATTGATCTTTACTTAATCTAGTGGTTAAGAAGAGGGCGCATTTGCATATGATACTGCCGGTGTGGGATTTTTCCTTAGTTAAATGTGTGTTTTTTTTTGGTTTGGAAAGAAATCTTAAGTACGTTTAAATCCTGGAAAGATGTAGTACAATTGTAGAACATGAGGTACTTGAACGAAAATCAAACAGGATCGATCGATATTGCCAGCGTTCCAAGAGCGTATTATTTTTTCCTCTCAATAACACATTATGGAAAGTAAATTTACAGTTAAAAACGCTATGCAATTGAGAAGGAAATACAAATTTAGATAATTTTTTAAATATTAAAGTTACAAAATATTCGAATACCCTGCATTCTAGGAAAATTGCTCATTTCGGCTCAAAAAATTATCTTCTGTCATTCAACTCAATCCGCAGTTTAGTTACTGTTGGTGTCTCCTGCAAACCAACGATGATCGTCTCGTTCACACCGGATGCATAACCAATTTTTTTTTAATTCGGACCAAAGTGATCAGCTCAAATTTTTTAATTTGAAGAAGTAGTATTCATTCTGCCTCGTAAAGAGAATATCCTTATTAGAGAGGGGCAGTTGATCGTTAGCACTGTCAGCATTCTCTTTCATCCTACAGCGTTTCGATACTGATGAAACTGGCCGTACTAAACATATCATGTTTGTGGTTGTTTGATACCAGGCGATCGCGATAGCAAGAGGTAACATTGTACTTAAAGCTTATCTTGGAAGTTTAGATAACTTACTTTTTCTAACCGTGGTAAAATAAGGATATTTTCGTATACGTTTAGAGGTGTAATAAGAACGAAAGCATCTCTTTCATCACGATAGTTTATTCGACGTGAGCTCTGTAAATAAGTTTTACCATTTTAATTATGGTAGCTGTTCCCTTTTTTCAATGTTGTTCTAAAGTGTTAGAATCGACACATTTAATTAAACAAACAAGTTGAAGCATCTTCTTCATAACATGTACAATTATCTTACCACTACATCATATCGTGCGCTTCTCTTCAACTCTTCAAAAATCAATCAAGCACCATCCACGAATGCTTCTGCTCGATGGGGCCGGTAATGATTATTGGTTGTCTAAGCTTACACCTTCCGAAATGGCAGTAGTTGTAGCGAGTTTTCCTTCAGCACAAACAAACATGCGTAAGGTGCGAACGAGAGTGAACCTTTTTTTTTAATGTGATCCATCTTTCCCAACCATGACTTGTACATATTTTCGTACAGCAAATTCGTACGAAGTCGTGAAAAGAGACACCTAATAACACATAATGATGGGCTACCCGAATTCACCGTTCCAAGCAGATATCCATCGATATCGCATACTTTTCACACTCCTCTGACTGCGATGGATGGGCGAGAAAGTTGATGAGGAAATTATCTACTTCCGTACTTTCAACAGGCTGGTGGATTGTCTTTTAGAGAGGGTTTTTTTGCATCATTTACTTCAACTGTTCAAATAATATTATTGTTTGTTTTTCCTCCACAGAATTAAACCAACAAAATGCAATGAAAGCGAAAAGTGATAATTTGTTTATTTGCGTTTTTTGTTGTTGATTATGAAATCTGCTTTTTTTATAACGAACAATTTAATAGAAAAAGCAAGATATAAACAAAATATGAATAAGAAAGAGGCTGCATGAGCAAGAATGAGCTCTTCCCAATAATGTTTTAGATGATATGTAATTTAAAAAAAACTTACTTCATTCTTAAAATCCAGAGTAAAGAAAGTAAAATAATAAAGAAACAAGAAAAAAACATAGATAGTTACTTCCGTACTTTCTTACATCATTATTTTCTTTTTTATTTATCTACTTATTCCTTACCTTTAATCACTTTTCATTTTCTAACTTACTTTCTTACTTTATTACTTTAATTTACTTTCGTTGCATATGATACTGCCGGTGTGGGATTGTTTCTAAATGAATTGTGTTATTACTATACTTTTTACTTACTTTAAATCACTCTCGATTTTTTTCCTTACTTACTTACTTACTTACTTACTTACTTACTTACTTACTTACTTACTTACTTACTTACT
>KB663666.1:2479223-2617537 GCA_000349025.1 Anopheles minimus
TACTTACTTACTTACTTACTTACTTACTTACTTACTTACTTACTTACTTACTTACTTACTTACTTACTTACTTACTTACTTACTTACTTACTTACGTTTCACTTATTGATTTCTTTTTTTTTCTTTTATTCCTTCGTTTTTGTTATTTCTTTATTTGCTTATTGTTTTACGTTTGCAATCTATGTTTTTTAATAAGCTTCTACAAGAACTCATCTTTACATTCCTACTCTGGCTTCTTTATTAAACAAACAACCTTTACTTTTCCTTTATTTTCGAACAAACGATTACTTTTATCTATTCTTCATTCTGTTTTAAAACATTTTATTTGTCTTGCCATTTTTCTTGTTAGCGATAACGAAACTCATGCAAATGTGGGCAAGTTAACGCACACAACAGCAAGCATTGTTGGCCCACTGTTTCACCGTGTGCACGAAGTTGTTGTCGAAATTCTCGTCCTGCCCCGTTCGGCAGGAATGCCACGAAGCAAAGGTGTTTGAAACGTATAATTATCCTCACCGTGGGTCTTGCGTACTGCACAGCCAGTTTAGGGAAATTTCGATGGGAGGAAATCGTCACACCTTGGGGTGTTTTTTCCCCCTTTCCTTCACCAGGAACGGGTTACCAACCCCCGTCCCAGAGAGGATAATCATGATGGTGGCTTACATTGCCAGTTCGGAAATCACTGCCACATTGCTACTGTTCGGAACGGTGTTGGACCCGGCTGCTGTAAGAGGCGGTGCCCGTGTCGGTGCGGGGTCTGCTGGGAATGATTGCGCCAGTGCGCCAGTCAGTACGGTGGTACAGTCCCAAGACCACAGTCAATCCATCCCATCATCGACCATCCATCTATCGCTTTTTAAATGTTTGAGTTTAAAACGATTAATAAGCACCTTCCAGGATGATTCTTCGCTGTCCCTTTCCGCTGTCCTACCCTACCGCGCCCATTGACTACCCATAATGGGTCTGTTTGAGTGCGAGTATAATAGAAGCTACAATTATGCGCTACCGTATGATTTGTGCAATTGTACTGCCGCTGGCTGGGGGAAAATAAATAAAATTGGAACCGACAGCACTGTATGTAGTGCAAGAAAAGCGTTACTACAATGCGGGAGAGAAGGATAAAAAAACACTCCTTCCTGGGTTTTGGGTTTTTGGGCCGTAAAATTGGTTGACCAGTCGGATGGGGCCGATTGTGCTGTTGAATGGAATATTATGAAAGGTTAATAATATGTTGATTTATTCGTGATTTTTTTTCTCTTATTTGTTGGTTCCTTTAACCTTTCCCTCTTCAATCGTTGTCTAAGGCGTTCGGACGTTTTTTTTTTTCTGGAGCATGTTATTATTGATTGGACGGACGATGTGATGCAAAGTATCTTTCTGAGTGAAGATGGCTCAAAAGCTTGCTTTGTACAAAGGCTTTTGTTTGCCATTGTTGGTGAAGCGAAAGAATGTTGTTCAACTTCTGGTCTTAACGTTACATATTTGTATTGCTATGTAATTCCATTGTCAGAGCAAGAGAAGAGTTGATTTTAGTTTTTTTGGAGATGCTTTTTTTTAATTTAGACAAAAAATAACACGATTTTTAAATTTAGTTACATTCTTATAAGAAATCTATTATAATTAATTATAGTGTAATAATTTTTCATGTCATCTACAAATGGGTGCCATCTACAAAATCATAGATCTCTGCTGTAGGAATGAGAAGTATTATCACGTTTATCTTTTATGAGAGCGTAATAATAGCAACCATCAGTGGTACTAAACGTGTTAAACTTAATATATGTAACGGCAAAATAATAAAATAATTACTGCTCATGATTTATTATATTATATTCTTTGTATAAACGTTCTTTGTATATATGTTTATTTTTATTTTCTTTTGTTGCCACAAAGCAGTTGGTGAAAATTTTACATACGTTTCAAGCGTTATTTTTATTTTATTGTAATTTTTTATAGCACATAAAAATTACATAAATTTTTTCCTGAAAAATTAAAAGGTTGTTGACTAAACTATTGAAAGATTTGTACATTATTTGTTATATATTAAATGATATTGATTTCTGGAGCGTTTTAGATACGATTCCGCGTAAATTCCTGATTGCCAAGCTTGATAATCTTGTGTGTGAAGGTCTGCTGCTTAATTGGATCTCATCCTGTTTGTCTAACCGCCATTACTGATAGCTGTCAGTCTTGTAAACTTTATGGCCTATCTGATGTACCTCAAGGAAAGTGTATTATTCAATTCAAGTATTTATTCTATTCATAAAAGACTGTACCAAAATTCTACCAATATAATTCACACTTGCTTTAAACAGACGATATCAAGCTAATTCTTCAAACAACTTTGGCAATACTAACCTTGAAGCTATCATCTCGTTGAGTTTTGGTGAACAGTGTAGAAAATTTGAATGCAGAAAAAGTTACTCAAGTTATTTTTTGGACGCCCCAATCCCTACAAAATAGTCACAAACTACTCGTTAATCAGCTGTTCTATACGAGTAATGTAAAGGATTAGTAAAAGACCTCTGCATATCGACTGGCACGCAAAGTCCCAGTACTCACATCCGTCTCTGAGACTTGGACTTTATCCAAAGCTGACGAAACCCTCGAATGTCGCGTTCGAGAAGAACATTTTTCAGAAGGATTTTTTTATTTTTAGGATTTTACTTTTTTGTGGCAGGACAATGGAGGAGCCGGTATAATGACGAGCTCTTTGAGTTGTACCACGACCTCACTGTCGTACAACGAATTAGACTCGCCAGGCTCCGGTGGGCTGGTCACGTCATGAGAATGGCACCGGACGACCCAGCCCGCAAAGTCCTTTTAAGGCCGTCCACATGGACAAACTGAGGTGGAGCGATGACGTTGATGCGTCCGCCACGAAGACCGGGATAATGGATTGGCAGAAGGCGCTCGACCGTGAGAGGTTCAGATGACTTCTGCAGTAGGCCCAGATCGCGAAGCGGTTGCAGTACCGGATAAGTAAGTAAGTAAGAAGCACACAAAGTTATAGGACTTAAATGTTGTCCATATTTGGATGTTCGTGACCCTTTAAAGTTTAAACCTCAATATCTACTGGCTTGGATCCTCAATTGAATATGTACCTTTGAGACACTCCAATGTCATTATGCCGCTCTACTCTGTAAGTTGTCAGATACTAAGCGTTGTAGACCAAAAACTACGTTTCTCACATTCGACAAGTGTTGCCTTATACATAGTATTCTCATCAAACCCGTATGTTCTGTCCTTAACCTCTGTTATCTTCTCATAGCGGCCTGTGTTACCTCGTATGGATAAAATGAACCATTTCTTCGAGCGATGAAAGCCTTCAACGATCATCATTTTAACTATTCCATCTCAATACCTCCGATCCCATCTTATAAATGACTCCTTGTAATCGTTTGCGTTCGACGGTTAGTGTATAGTATCAGTTACAGTTCGTAGAGCGACAGGAATGTGGTTTTTCATATCAGCTGACAGCCTTTTGTCGTTGTCATATTTAATAAAATAAATATGAAGACAGTTGCAAGGTACTATATTTGAGCGATCGTTCTCCTGCAGCGAAGATCCTTTACACCAAAGCGATCGAAAAGATCTAGCGTCTCTCGACATTTTAGAACATTTTAGTACACTCTTGGAGATCAACTGATTAGCTGCAAATAAATTCCGAATCTAACGCCTCCAGCAATAACATTTGACTTCCAGCTAATGGGCAAATAGCATTCAACACCAGACGGAACTGATGAGCGGCAAGACTGGGGCTGGTAGTGCACATAACCCCGGCAGCCCTGTAAACTGTCGCCGAATAAATTGAACATCCGAGCTGCTTACCTGGTCGGGAATCGATTTACAAGCGCACTGTTTGTTTGTTTGTTTGTCCTCTCACCAACGGTGCGCATTGTATCATAACCTGGTCGGCAAAATCCCACCCAGACACATTGTGCTGGATGAGGTTGTTCCTGTTTGTTGTGTGTGCAGCAAATCTAATTTGGCTGCATACCATAAACAAACATTTTATGCGCCCCCAGAGATGCCTGCCAGCTTTGGCTGGTCGGTGAAATAAAGCTGCAAACGCATAAAACAAAACCATCTCTCCTGCTATATCTCTCTATTTCAGCACCTTCGCCAGGTTTGGTGGAAACAATTGCATTTGCATTTGCAGTTGCAGTGCACGGATAATGCACGGTCGCCATAGTAGTTATCGATTGAACCTGTGGACGGTGTAAGTTTAAAATTTATTACTTTGCCCACGAACCTTCTGCCGAATGTGTTGGCGTGTTGGGCAGCGCGTCGTCACTGTCGGGGTCCGGGACAGCACACGAACGAAAGGACACCTAGGACAGCCACCCTTACGGAAGGTGGCCATCGAAGTGATCCGTGACGAGCGATGGGCACGAGAATGCATCCTTGCACGGGAGCACCAACTTCCTGAGGCTCAATCTACCCCCCGGTGTGGAGTAGAGGACACCCCGGGAATACGGAGTCTTTGGAATGCTAATTGCCCGGGCGTATGTTTGTTTTCCATCCCGGAAAAAAATGCGTTCGTCGCCAACATCAGCCTGCAGTGTGGCAGTTAACTTTTATTGATTCCCGGCCCTTTCAAAGGCGAGTCCTTACGGCCCTACAGCTATTGCCACCGTTTTGAGGAATACAACCGAAAGTCGTAAAGGTTTTCGCTAGCTTTTGTTGCGGATGACAAATACACCCGAAGTGAGTTCCATGCTTTGCATGTAATAAAGTAATTCCACCATCCTTCATTCTGGCAGTAAGGTAAGGGATGTAAATTGGACTTGGGTAGTGGGTCTCTACCTCAGATTCGAGGGTAGTAGAAGATGTCTTTCCATCCCCGAAAACCAAACATGAAGGAATACTGGGTATCTGGTTACCTGTTATTACTGCGCTCCAGTGTGTGATCCTCGGCTGACTTCTTCAGGTTTTCATTACCCACGGGCGAAGAAGGTGCGCGGGATTGTTTGTTTAGGCTGTGGGCGATACCGTGATCGGTACGAAACAATGCGGACCACCTTTGTGTGAAGTTAACTTTCTAATTTGCCCGCAACGCCCCGTTCGGTGGACGATGGAGCACTTGGTTTTGTGGCGGCAGTTTCAAGGATATGTCTGGCTTTTTGGCTGTGGGATGTAACCCAGCCCGCGCAGGAATAAGGGGCTCTTGACCAGTGGTCAGCTTTTTTTTTTTTTAAAACTTGATTGTAATCATCGTTCGAATGTGACATAATGGGAAAGTCAAATAGAGAAATACGGGGTAGCTGGTTTGAAGCGGGCGAGGAGATATGGACCGATTTGGCTAAATGGTTGGAATTTCCCGGATTATGTGGTTTCCGATGCTCACTGTTGCTTTCCCTTAGCTGTGTTCTGTAGTAACTCTTTCCGCGTGTAAAGATCATGTGACGATCGCTGTTGATCACATAAGAAACAAACTAATATGCAGAGACGGATCTTGCTATAATGCAACAAGTAATTTCATACCGCAACAAACACTTCGCAATGCTTCAGAAACTGTGGTCGAGCTAGTTGGATACACAAGAACTTATATAACTTCTCATATAAATTGGGGTTAGACTCATATAAATTTGGCAAAGCTTCTTTTAACGTTTTCCCATTTTTGAGATGCAATTAATATCAACTTTCAAGAGTCTTTAAATGAACACCATTAATAGTTGAGATGATAAGTTTACAGCAATGGAAATTAGAAGAATTAAATTAATTGCCATCTGAATATTTCACCGGTATTGGATAATTTATTAAAAAAGTTACAAACCTCCAAAGCTGGCCTGTTGTCAAGAATAGAGGCGTTAACTAAAAAAAATCATAAACATAGTTCAAATCAAATCAAATTTAAGTAATTAAAAGGTATGCGATAAAATCCAATGTGACTGTGGCGAACTGGATTATGCACAACGATCCTACTCTTGGTTCGCAATTAACTAAGTAAATTCTTAAAATGAGCGAGAGCAAAAACTTATTTATGAATAGAATTATCTACAGTCTCTTGAACCAACGATTATTAGCACATTACGGCATAATTTATTTTTCCGCTTGGGACCCCGTAATGAATAAATCCGCCCTTGCTTATATGGCGAAAGTAACATTATTGCATTATTGGAGACAAGAGGTGCCTCTTACTGTCATAATTTTCAATGATGACAACTACTTAGATATAAGACAAAGAAATATACATATAACAAAATTCCTATTCTACACTAGAGGAATTTTTTTTCTACTGCAAAAAGGTTTTCTTAGACGAAGTGAACATTCAGTTCAGATGTGGAGTTACTGACACTGAAATCACGAAGAAGCCAAATCTTATTCGGACTGTTGTTGTGTATTTGAAATCTTTAGGAATAAATCTTCATCAATACCTTCTCTGGAACTCCCTCATCTAATAACCAAACAGAGTTTCTGTAGAATGTTACCGACTATTCAAAGTAGAAGAGTCATAATTCATGGATATGTCTATTAACAGAGATCATGTTGGATCATAATTATAATCTTATCTTAGGTTCACAGTTGTTTATGAGAACCCTGTAATCTTCTGGTTATCACCAACCATTGATTGAACCGATAAATAAACGTACTCTGCTGTATAAAACTGCAATTCCTGTCATGTAAGTGATAACTTTTATTGTGGGAATAATCCTCTAGGTTAGTCTTTATGCATAGAAAAGAATACTTCTTCAATTTCTATTCTTTCATCATCTTCTATGGCACTACAACCGATTCGAGAGGTCTTGAATGTCCCCGATCCTGCCATGTGAGAGCCGCTCCGTTTATACTCTTTCGTGTTTTTATAATTTTGTGTCACGATGTACTCGGTCATCTGCTATTTCTGGTTTCCAAGAGTTATTGATACCACGTAGTTGGATAGTCATTCCTCGTTACGTTTTAAACGACCGGCAGCGCTATCTCCTCGGCCAAAAACCACTCGTTGAAACTCTTTAAAATGTATTAACTTAACGTGCAATCTACATTCGACTTTCCTGGAGCTCTTCAAACCTTAAATGCCGTCTTTAAGTGTCTGTCTTGTAGCTCAAAGATTCTCTCTGATGCTCTGATTGGCGGAAATGATGTCTATGTTAGTACAAATACGATTGGGTATCACATCGACACACCAAACTATTTCACCTACAAATTAACTACGTAGTCACCGGACATGTGTTCTCGGGAACTTTTTAGGATCTATCTTACATTTTCAAATCTCGTTAAAATCCAGGAATTTGAAGGATTGAATGACAATGAATGTTGAGGATTGCAAATAGCCACTACTTTCTAAGTATTGTGTGCTACTTCACAACTTAGAGGGGTTTAAAGCTATGAAAAATCTAGCTTGAGTATAAGGAGATACCTGCTAGTATCTTTTCTGGAATATCTCATGCAATCAACGTTCCAATGTCACAATCAATCAGTTGAATGAGCAATACTCAACCGCTGTAATAGGGTTTCTTTTCCCATCCATATCCCTATCCAGTGTACCTTTCCTGTCCACCGAACTGCTACCAATTGATCTCTTTAATCTGGACGTTTTGTTCACACCCGAGAAAGGAAGGATGCATTTTCCCAATGACCACGAGCCGCCGGAGAGCTCCCGGTACATCCCGGGAACGGAAGATGTGTGCAAAGAAGTGTCATAATCCGCTTTTCCCGATTTGCATTCAATTCATTCAGCGCGGCCACAGGACACACGGCAAATCCTTTCCCGAAACCGTACGGGATCGGGGAGTTCTTATCGTAGCTTCAATGACTTTGGCCGGCGGTCAGTTTAAGCCGACCGCAGAGCGTAAATGATTTTTGCCACAGACTGGGTCCCACAATGGCCGGAGTGAACGAGTTTTGGCACCTGATTTCTTTTTGCCTCTTGCTTTTGCGAATCGACCAAGGTGACGACGTTAAATCGGATTAGCTGGTGCGGGCGGCAAGCCGGCCCGTTGCTAACCAGGTAGTCGTGTGCGAGCGCGTTTGCATGTACGATGGTGGTAGTGGTGAGCTTAAGAGACACAGGATCATTGGCTTGCCTTATTGCGGTTGGACATGCTAATTGTGGACATCAATCAGAATCGGGCTCCGTTGGGTTTTGGTTGGTTGTGGCGTAAGGCAACTAAATTTGACTTCTATTCTAGCGGACACTGTGTTATGCACGAGGCAATAAATATGATTGGCTTTTTGACACAATCATTCTAAGGCATCAAGCGGCCACTGTTGTGGAGCACGTTAAGCTTTTCCACCGTACAAAAGGAAGCTTGTTAACCGGGGATGTATGGGGATCGCGTGATATGATGGTGTGCTTCATAATTGTGCCTAATTGGCTACAGGGATGCGCATGAGGAGGTAATGAGGAGCACAATTATCTGTTGCTATATAATTTAAAGAAGTTCTGGAACATTCAACTTAAACACACCAAACATATTTTGTTTAGATATAAGAACAAATGCCATTCATGATGTTGTGGAACTATTAATGTCACTTAAAACTTGGAAGATGCTTTCTTAACTATATTTTTGTATATTCGAGTACTCACAACTTGCAACGGTCAGGTGTTTTAAAATGTCAGATATTCAAGCCTATTGCCATCTTCAATTTTTAGGAATTCTCCTAAACATCTCTCCATATTCTGTATCACACGGCTTCGGAACCAAAATTGTCCACAATTGGCGACAAGTATTCAGTATGTTGAACAGGTTAGGTAGGTGGATAGACAGTTTTATAATGCTGAATAATTTGCCATTGCTTTTTTTATAATTTGCTGTAACTTCTTTGGCAACTTAAAGATTTCTTTATTTTATTTATTTCCCCAACACCTGGTTTGTCTATGGCTATATCAGACCTCTAAATGTAAACTTTCAAAAATTATCTAAAATTTCTAACTTAAACTATCCAAGAAACACGAATAATTAAAAGCTACAGGAAGAGTGTTGGAAGGATTCTAAGGAAGAGGAAATTAAACCTGATCGAAAGGAACACCGAGTTGCAAAATTCTTCTCACTGGATACACCAGAACCATCAGTGTTTTTTGTGATAGGAGTTCTTTGAGGACCTCATAGTTTTTGCCACCGATAGCGCGCATTACGTTCAATATGCTATGCATGGATTAGAGTATGGATTGAGATAGTTAAATTGAGTAATTATTAAACTAATTTTAAGAAATTTCTTAAACTTCTAAGTATTAATATCTCCGTGTTTTTTCTTGTCAAGGTGAGACAAATTGTACAAATTTATGGCAAACTAAAGCTGGTTTGATTGTAGATTACTGATTACTAACAGACGATTGAAGTGCCATCTACTTGAAAATGGTATTAAAGCGCCCTCTTTATCAAAATTATGTTCTTCCCAAAAAAAACTATTTAAATTCCAAATTTGAAATAATTTTTTGTAGTTTTAGTTATTAGTTATTTCTGCATAACTTTTTTGTATTATATAAAGAACATTTTCCTGGTGCCATTTGTGTTCTAATTGAAGGCAAGATTAAGAACAAAATTGTGACTCTGCCATTTCATAATTTTGGAAACATATTTGGAAACATTTCTTTTGCATACGATGGTCTCATTAAACCAATCCTGTTTGATAGTAAAAGGGGAAGAGAGAGAGAGAGAGAGAAAAAACACTCACAAACACACACGAACACAATAAATTACTGGATTACGCGTGATTTATCTCAACCCCGGACAGTCGAATCGATGGGTGGTTAATTTATTTGCCATAAATTATGGCTATGATTTGTGGTGGCGATAGTGGGTGAATTTATGAGTGCATTTCTTTGCTTATTGATTCACGTTGGCGCTAGTGGCTGCTAACGGTTAGGTAAGTCAACGTATTTTGTATTTTTAATTCCATTTCCAGAAGCGATCTGATGTAAAAAGCGATTTTAAGGGAGGATAAGCACGTGCTATAGATGTGAAGCGGAAAAGTACAAATATGATTAGTTATCTCAGCTTTGCTCATCAATGGTTTCCGAACGCCGATACCGTTCATCGATACTACTGCTATACAAAATTAGCTGGAGAAAGCAACATCGTGCAGATCATATGGCAAATACGATTAAAGGAAAAAAAACCCATCCTCCTAGTCCGATAGCATACTTCCGCTCGGTATTTTCATGGCTCGTTACGCTTTAATGGAGCCAATTCCCCACATCGGGTCGTATTAGGTATGAAAAAAAAAGTGGAAAGCTCAAAAGCTGCGGGAGGATGGAATATGATTTGCTGATGATTTTGTGCTGGAACCATATGGAGGATACGGTCCGTCCTCTATTGTGGATGTTTGCAAACCCGCTTTAATTGACTCCTGTTTGAAGAGGCATTTTGGAGGGTTTTTTTGCCTCGGAAAAAAAGCCGCCAAAGAATGGAATATTGTTTGTTGTTTTCTTTTTGCTTTTTTTTGCTCTCGTTGTCTTCTTCCTTTACATCGTTCATCTGTTTTGCGTCAGGGCCGTGCATTGCAGATGGATTCGATTAAAATCTAATCTTTTGCGATGGATCTTAGTTCCCGCAAACAAACGGAAGTACATATGCACTGAAGAGGGAAAAAAATTGGATGGATTTTTGTTGTTGCCTGTAGAAAGGTTGGTGTGGGCCCACTTCAGCTAATGCCACTTCACACATGCCCCAGTTGTAATGCTTGTTTGGCGCGGCAAAGAAGCTATGTGCGGTATGAAAAGAAATTAAACCAAGAAGCAGATAATCATTTCGCTATTGATCAATTTGGATACGCACGGCTGACGGATCGATCTTTACGGTTTGGTTTTTTTTTTTGGTATGAAATTTTGCATGGTCCATCGATTTGGGTCGCACATCCGGTCGGAAATGTGAGTGAACGATGTGTGAAGGGTGTGGTAATGATAATACTATTAATTGCTTGTTTAAAGAGTTTTCTACCGGAAAGAGCTTATGGATAGTTTAATCAGCGAGTTGTTTATAAAAATTTATATGATATCATTGTTTTTCTGGCTTTATCATAATTGAAGCAATAACAATTGACAAAGTTTTTTAGATATGTAGGATTGGTGATATTGTATTTTCAAAGAGGAAAAGGCAAAAAATGCAAATTGAGAAAAATTGGGTATCTTGTATAGTTTATTTAAAATCATTAAAACTTTAGGAAAACCTATGTTTCATATTTTATTATT
Source organism: Anopheles minimus (assembly GCA_000349025.1). NCBI lineage: Eukaryota > Metazoa > Arthropoda > Insecta > Diptera > Culicidae > Anopheles > Anopheles minimus. The sequence goes on from KB663666.1 coordinate 2,490,361, forward strand.
CATGGTGCACAATTTTATAACTTGAATTAAAAAAATACATTTCAACGGTTTATTTCTCAGTCCACAGTTTGAGATTATATATTTTTATTGTTGTTTGTTTTAACAAAATTTAGTTCGTAGCATGTTTTGGTTACAGTTCGTAAACAACATAAAAAATCAGATTGATCAATTTTAAGCTCTCATAGGCTAAATAGAATGTAATGTTTTGGAAACATATTATTACATGTTATTACGTTTTACTTACTACTAATTGAATTACGGATTTATTTAAGCGACTGAATTTTGCCATAATAGCTCTAGCAATTTATTTTATGGATTTTTTCCTATAATCCATAAAGTACTAGGACAATAATCATACACGCAGATATTGAGTAAACCGCGATGTGTTATTTAAAATTATCGTTAATTTTTTGTAAACAGAATAAAACACTGTAGTACTATTCATTGAAGATTTGTGCAATATTTTGAAACAAATAAAAAAATTAAACAAATATATCACACAAAAACGAAAAGGACGAAATAAGATATTTTTCTTTTTGTTTTGTAGAATAATTTCATTTGTTGAAAATGTTATACAAAATTATGATATGAAATTTCTACCTACATATTGTAGTAGAAATTGCTTTCATCTTTTATTGTTTGAAACTAATAATAAAATATCCCATAAAGTAGCATTTCTCTTTTGTGTAGTGGTATTATTGGAGATTTGTACAGAATATCACAACCTACAACACCTAAAATGTGCAATATACATCTCCATTCTCATTACTTACCATTCTCGCTTTCACCACCCTAATATCCATATGTACCGTTTGTAAAAGCTTATAAATGGCAACACAATCCAATGGAACTGCTCAGGAAGCTGGGTCGATCTTTGTGTAAGATCGATTGCATTCCACTACGGCTGTTAATGGTTTGGCAGCAGAAAAAAAGGAAACAATTTCGGCGTTGTTTTACGAGCGGCAAGTAAAGAGTTGTTTTGTTAATTAGGAGGTGTTAAAGATGAAAGGCCCATCTCTGGATGGGAAAGAAAGTATACAATAAAAATGTAACAAACCATCCAACCAAGCCCAACGGATCACTTTATTGGTTTACTACAGTGACAGTTCACAATGGCACAGTGAACGGACCGGTATGGATATGGTCCCCTCATACAACAATACCAGCGGGTTGGTAGCCTTTTGCAAACAATCGTAAATTAGAGTTCAAACCCCACTAAGCCTAGCAGAGCCACCTTCCCATGTTTCGACCGTAAGGGTGTGGGCAATTGTGAACGATCGTATATAGCAAGCGAGCCAGAACAATTCATTCCATGTTTGTTTTTCCACTGTCCACATTTCGCATGCGCTTTGTATATTGTGCGTGACACGGTAGAAGATGACGGTAGCGGGGAGAAAAAACACACAGGCAAACAATGGTTGTGAAATAAAAACCAAGAAAAAAAGCGAAAGCAAAACATATTGCCAAAGAAAAAAAAAAAGCTAAACATAAAAAGATCCCGTATGCGCATTACCTGCTATAAAAAGTGCCTGTCCCGGCTAATCGTAGTAGGCAATCGGGTGGATTTTGTCATCTTGTTGCCGGTGGAGGGGATAAAGTAACAGGATCGATTTCATGCACTCCTAGGGTCACCATGACGACAGGTAACGTGCGATTAGAAGGTAAAAAAGCAAACACTCGCCCTATACAGGCTTCCCCCGGTACTTGGTGGAATTTCCATGGCAAAGAAATATGAAACGCTAAGAACAAAACCACTATCAATACCGTTTATTTGGCGACTTTTGTTGTAAGTAACAAACACCGCTCACTATATAAATGTTTGTGTGATTTAATTAACTCTGCAAGCGTCAATATTGGTGGCAGTGTTTTTTTTATTCTTTTCTTGTCTTTGCCAAGAGTCTCCATCGTCATCGGCGAACATTTATGGCACGGAAATGAGAATAGAGCGGTGGAAAGTTTTATCATTGAATGTGTCGCTTTAGTTTCGCCGTTGTTTCCGGGGGGCTAGAGCAATTTGAAACCTTTTGCGCGCTGGAGAGCAGTGTGGGAGACCGGAAGAGTGTGTTGAGATTCTTCTAGTGCCACGATCGTACGTTTGTGAGGGGAAGTGGTTCGTGGGTAAAGGAGGGAGTGTACAGACGTGCTAAATGCCAGCTTGAAAGTGACACAAAAGTCCAATCGAACAATGAAGTAAAATGACGTAAAAAAGCACTCTGGAACGTTGCGCTGAGGGTTGTGTATTTTGTGGGTGAGAAGAGTCAGTCATTTGCAAACACCGTGGAGTGGTGGTGACATTTCCGATAAATTCTTAACAGGCGTTTACTGTGATAATAGTCGAAAAAATACGGCCATACTTTAGGGAGAAACGGGAAGATCAAATTATCTCTTTTATGTTACTCTTTCTTACTTCTTTTGTGTCTCAAGGTGTTTGGATTACTCAGTGCTATAAAACAAAATTTTATTGAAACAAATGGCTATTTATTTGTATGCTTTTATATCACTTTATGTCAAAATTATATAATTAAATTATTTTTTTCTGTTTTTAAATAATGAAGATATTTGGAAAGGTTATCTTCAGATGTAGTATTTTAATGAATAACAAAGTCAACATGCTTAGTAACATTATGCTTAGTTATTTGCAGTAATGTGAACATGATGGACCGTTTAGTTAACTACTAATTAGTTTGCTATAATTCATTAAACATACGCTATAAGTTTAGTTTATATTATCTTTTTGATCTTTCTCTCTTCAATAAACTGTAATGTAAATACAATTTCTTTCTTATTTCGGGCTGTTTGATGAACAATATTTTCTAGATTATTTCTCTCCGATTTCTACCATGATAATACGCGTTATAATTATTTATTGAGTACCATCTTGTGTTTTATAAGAGTTATTATAAGTTGAGGTCATAAAATACATTTATAATGCAGTATCATTATCAAACTTGATATGAATATGATTGTTGATAACTTTTATTGGAAGAGCGACTAAAATGATGCTATAAAGTTACACTAATTTGGCTCAGTTAACTGCAGTTTAGTAAGCCCAACCGTTCCTTGCGATACCGTTTTCGATTGGAACTATTGTGAAAGAATCTACAGAGCGGAAAGAAAAGAAAACAAAGAGAACTGATCATTGTTAAGATTGTAAGGGAAGAAGCGAGCTTAACACTAACGCTAGCAATGCAGCAATGTGAAATAAGTGATACACAGTATAGTAGTAACAAAGGCAAACCAATAGCGAACGAAAAATGCGAGTGCACAATTGTGTGAGGAAGCGTATTAGCAAGATGAAAACCGATGAAGAATAAAATTTAAAAAAAAAATGGAAGAAAACATAACAGACAAGAAAGAAAAGCTTGCACAAAATGACCGGATTGAACGGAGCAGACTCCGGCTAAAAAGGAGAAGAGCGCAATAGGGGAAAGAGCAAACAAGTGAGAAGAAAATCATACAGCAATAAAAGAAGAAGTAAAAAAAAGCTTTTCGTTTTTTCACCACCCCTTGTGTTGTACGTGAAAAACGGCGACAAGAAAAGCAGAAAAATGTATACGAAGAAAAGCTTTTGTTTGCCATTGTAGCTTTCCATAGCCTGCCTGGGTAGGGGTTTTACGGGAAAGAGCATATTAAAAGCTTCTCCGCTCTCACAGCAGCGAAACAGAACGGGACAGCACATGTGAGCTTGGGACCGTGCGGAAACCTTTGCAATGGCCGGGAGTGGGGTGGTTACCCACTGGGGAGCCAGCTCCATTTGTGGTGGGAAGTGAATTTAGCACGACCGTTTGCAGCAACAACAAAGTGGCGAGGGTGGAAAATGTATACCTCCCACCCCAAAAACCCACAATGCCTATCATTTTCATCGAGCCACACCGGAATATGTTGCATTTTCCGTTCGGAAGCAGAGTGCAAAGGTGCTGGTTGCAAAATAAAGAAATTGTAAAAAAAGAAAACCCACCAAGCAAGGGAAACAATAGGAGGGAGTGGGGGAGAGAAGGGCAACAAAAAAAATGGCAACAAAAGAGTGAACGAAAAAGCGAAGCAGCTGTTTTCCGGTGAAAAAGACAGAGGAAGAAAGCCCTTCTAGCTAAGGAGTTTTGATGGGTGGGTGTAGGGGAAAGCTTTTGTTAATGGGAAGGGATGTGGGAGGGAAGCAGCGATACAATAGGCGGATTTGAAGAATGAAGATAAAGGCGTAATAGTGAGAAGAATAGCGTTTTTTGTTTGTTTTGTTTACGGCGCATGAAAGAGATGGGAGCTGTAAGCTCAAAACGTTACGCCTACTTTTTCTCTTACTCGCGAGATTTTCCGAGCGCTTCGCGCTCTCTCATGTGATCCTGCTCTGGCTAGTGGTAGGCAAAAGCCTCTGTCATCTCATTCTGGCACGAAGTTTTCGATTCTGCGCTGTTGAAATGAAACAGCAAATAGGGTTGAAAGTGTAGCAAAAAAGGGAGAACGAAAAATAACTCTATTCCGCAGAAGGTACGTAAGAAAGGGAAACAAAATACCGCACAAAAGAAGAATGAAAACGTGCAGAATGGGAAGAAAGCACTGAAATAGGGGTTGAAGAATGAAACAAAACAACAAAACATGCCAGAAAAAAAACAACAAAACCCCGTCACAAAAAGGTGAGTGAGAGAGAGAGGGAGAGAGAGTACGAACAAAGCGTAACGCACAAAGGCACGCAACACGAGGCGAACAGTTGAGTGAAAAGATCGAACCTGCTGCGGTTGCTGGTGCGGTGCAAACATTTCAATACGTTTCGAACTCTGGACCCGAACGGACCGTCGCGTGATCCGAGATTTTGGCATTTCAGCAGCAACCAAGAAAAGAAACAAACAGCAGAAAAAAAGGGGCGATCTCCTCTGTACGCGTTTTGGGAAGAATTGGAACAATTTCCGGCAAAGTTATTAAACAACAAAAGTAACACAACGGCCCATTTATACAGTTCGCTTCCGATCGGTTTTGTGTTTGTTTCGGTTTTGTTCCGCACTGTTTGGAAACAGATTGTGCAGCAGATAAAAAGGTGCTTGTGCGTGCTGATATTGTGCCGTTTTATAACAATTTTAATGAAACATTTCTGCCACTACGAGTGTGAATTGTGAAGCGATCAATAATTCTCAGTGAGATTTTTTGTTGGTGTGTTTTTTGTGGCTTACAAAAACAAAACTATATTTGTGTGACGAAAACCTCCAGCGAGTGTGTGTGTGTGTTCAATACAAAAGAATTTGCTCTGTGTGTGTGTGAGTGTGTGCATGATCAGTACGACGTGTAGGACAAGAAAGCACGCTGTATTACAGTATGATTAATCACCACACGATGGCCAGCCTGGGACATCCACATTACGGGTTTGCCCTCGGCAACGGGATGGACATACCGCCGGCGGCAGATTTTGCACCCCAGCCCCACCATAGCCCCAGCTCCCCCACGGACCATCTGGGGTTGAAGCGGGGTCTTACGTTCCCACCGTCCTCACTGGCCGGTTTGCAGGGACACGCGGGAATGCACGGTGCGGCCGGAGGACATCATCACCATGGCTCCATCGGACAGGGTGGTGGTGGTGGTGGAGGTGCTGGCGGTGGTATGGGTAATGGACAGACGTCACCCGGGCAGGAGGGTCACATCAAGCGCCCGATGAATGCGTTCATGGTGTGGTCCAGGTTGCAGCGCCGTCAGATCGCCAAAGACAACCCGAAGATGCACAATTCCGAGATCTCGAAACGGCTCGGTTCGGAGTGGAAGCTGCTAACCGAATCGCAAAAGCGCCCTTTTATCGACGAAGCGAAACGACTGCGGGCGACGCACATGAAGGAGCATCCGGACTACAAGTACCGGCCCCGTCGCAAACCGAAAAACCCGCTGGCAAACGCCGCCAACGGGCTGGGAGCACTCGGCGCCATGCAGCAGGGTGGTAAAGGATCGCTCGGTTCGTCCTATCCCTTCCCCCAGTTGCCACCGTACTTCGCACCCACCCATCCGCTGCAGCAACTCGAACAACACTATCCGGTGCCGTACTTCGGCAGCTTCGATCCACTCACCCTGCAGAAGCTCCATCAATCGCAGCAAAGCGTACAGGCGGCCCACTCACCGGTGGGCGGACTCGGGGACAGTGGAAAACAATCGACCGGCCAGCAGTTGCCACCTACCTCGCTCAGCTCGTTCTACTCCAACATCTACAGCGGGATCTCGGCAGCGGCGGCGGCTTCCGCCCCACTGTATGCCGCACACTCCAACAGCCTGTACAACACCTCGTCCACCTCGTCGGCATCGCCCGGTTCCAGCCCGAGCGCCTCCCAATCGACGTTGCCCGATCTCGAGAACGCGATGCGACGGCCGGTGCAGGTCATCTACTGAGCAGCTCAACACGTACCCAACTAGCTATAGCAACTGTGTACCGGTGGGTTAGTATAATATAATAGTGTGCTATAATCGTGCATTATAGCACACCCACATTTAGCCGGGGAGCCTTGTTGTTGTGAGACTGTTCTGTGAACATTTACTTTTACTCGGCAACGAACATCCTTACCCATTGCTGCTTCGAGGTGGATCGTCTTGAGGATGACTCGTGCAAACTCGGGGCGCGCTCACTCTGTACATAGTAGATTAATAATAACGAGTGCCCCAATGCCACAGCGGGTGATGTTCGGAGCATTGTTTTTAACTTATTGCATGGTGTTTCTTGGTGGTGGCGGTTTGTGACCTCTGCTGCCGGCTTCGATCATTTACGGGACGAAAAAAGTATCTTTATGTAATAAACAAAACGGAAAAGGAACGCTAATGAAAGCACAGTTAAGAAGGTGCACGACACTGGAACAAAAAACACCTTCCAGAGCGATACCGTAGGAACATTATACCTCTCGAATTATTAGTTTTGCATTATTGTTTTGTTAGGTTTTTAGCATCCGCGGAAGCACGGGATGACAAAAAAGCAGGAAGGAGGGGTTTTTTTTTTAAATAATTTACCTGTACATAGAATAATTAATGTCAAGCAAAAAAGAAAAAAAAAAGGAAAACCTCTAACAGGCGAACAAAAAAGGAAGAAAACGGTGAAAATATGTAGGAAATAAAAAGGAGAAAAACACATTCCCATCCAAATCGTAATAGGCATGTGTACATCTATTTGCTAGCTGTAGTTCTTTACTCTCATCGAAAAAAAAACTAGTGTCCATTTCTTGTCCACTTTTCTATAGAAGCAAATATTGGTTCGAAACAAATACAAAGGGAAAGGTTTCTTAATGTCGAGTGGGGGGATTTTTCTTTTATAGCAAGATCTCTCGATCACCAAACCGTCAGCTTTATTTGTATGGGTCGTTATATTACAGTGCATCGTAATGTCGTGATCGTGTGTGAAATGTGCAGGTTCAACAGGGAGGGCTATGTGTTTTTTGGATGGACCGAATGCAAACCGAACAACCGAAAACCCCCTTTATACTTATCGATGTAGTGACGTAAAGTGAGATAAGGCTATTATTTGTTATCTGTCAGTATTTGATCATATTGATGCGACCAGCGCGATAAGACAGTGAAGTGTAAAAATAAAAAAATAAATAAAACAAACAAAACGAAGAAAAATAACAAAAAAAACTCAATGAAACGAAATAAAATTATTTGAAATAAAAATGAATGATAATGTATGTTCTGATTGGTATTAGAAAGGAAAGAAATTTACTGCCATGGATGTTTTGGAATTTTCACACTAATTTGATAATTGATTTTAGATTTTGGACGTCAGACTTGATTGTTATTTTACCATTTATGGTTTGATATTTTATTTAGTACAGTGCTAAAACCAATTTCCAGTCCATCGTTTATCATGTTTGTTCAGTTATTTTATAGCATACTGATAACTTATGGTATGGTTCGGCCAATTAAGCTACTAACTAGTGGAAATTATAACACAAATATAGTATTGAGCTGAAAAACAGTTGACACGACGTTGGTTATTAATAGAACGTTTTATATTAGTTTCCTACAGTGTTAAAAGGATTTTTACAGTTTATTAAAATTGGAAATAATCGAATTTGTTGTAACTCATTTACACATTCTCTACGATAGTTTTATATATAAGTTTTCATTATTCTATTGAATAATATTGTGCATGGAAATAATATTCATCAACTTTAAGCATTAAATCATTTGCAAATTAACTTTAGCTCACTAACATTAATTTGTAGGAGGTTTTGGAAAAGGTTTTTCGTTTTGGCGTCACGATCTTGACATATTCTTGACTATATCATTTCTACTAAACTATCGAGCCATCAGAATTTGACCTGGATATAATTGTCATTTATTACAATATTTGTGATGGTTTTTTCATGATGATTTAGATCAATATTTTATGTATTTGCTCATTAAAACATTTCAATTTTTCTACATTCATCTTTTTTTTGTTAGTGCTCGCAAATAGCATATGAAAAGAATGATCAATCGAGCACGCTCGTTAGCGATGTTTGATACTGTTTAATGTATGAGTCCATTATCGATTTATTATCCGAAATACGCACAAAACTATTGTACCGCCCAAACCCAGAAAAACTTCATCGCGTTATAATGTCATTGCTTTTAGCAGTACCGAAAAAAAAGGAAGAAAGAAGTCACTCGTCCGCTGGTCGGCTTTTGTATCGGCATTGTCTGGCGAGGAAACCATTCTACCCTTTACCGCATCCGCGAAACATCAAACCGACCCAAACAAACAATCCATCCACGGCAGTAATGAACTTTGGTGGAAAAAGTTCGTAAACAGTCATAAATAAAGTACTTCCGCCGTGCAGTAGCCGAAAGTGCGCGTTACGCTCCTTTTCCGTGCGTCCTTGCGTGGTCCACTCTGGTCCACAGTACTTTGTTTTTCTCCCCACGAGAGTACAGTGTACTTGTGTGTGAGAGCGAGAGAAAGAAGGAGGGCAAAAATAAGGATAAAATGTAACCGAAAACGTAAAACCCTTTTGCTGGAATTGCTGGTCACACGATCTGTTGGGAAAACGGGCACGGTCTCGCACAATTCGCTCGTGCAGAAAACACTGTGCAGAAATAGAAACATAATGGAATAGAGAAACAGTCCACAAAGGGGATGCTTGAGAAGTAAAGAGAGAGAGAGAGAGAGAGAGAGAGAGAGAGAGAGAGAGAGAGAAAAAAAAGGCACTATTCGCACACAGTTCCGGCCTGCTGAAAGAGGCACCGTATTTCCGTAACTTCCGCATCCGGTTCCTGCTTTCATTATGTGATTTGTTCGGGCAAGAATGGATGTCCCGCTCGGTACCTTTTTGCCCAGATCCCAGGAAAGTAAGTCCCTTCCTACGCCACCACGGGATGATTAGAGTTCTTTTTCCGAAGAGTAATTTTTGTATTATAAAGTTTTTTTCTTAAGCGCTTTAAAAACCACCATTAAAGCATCCGTGTACCGTGTTTTTCCACTTACCAATTTATCTGCCCATAATCTTAGCAACGTGGTGGGGCGGACATGACATGCATCCACCACCTCGGAAGGGATGTTCTACGCGCAGCAGAAGCATCAATACTGGCGTGTCATAATGCTGGCCAAAATCGAGGGTGGTAACGCACAATGGGTCGGCCTGTTTGAAAAATGAATAATTGCATGTGGAAGTGATTGTCACAATATGCTTCGCGGATCATTGCACACCCTCGCCGGGGTTTCTTCCTGTCTGCCTGATGGCAGACTCGTCTTTAGCGCTATCCTTGCCTATTTTCCCAACGGGAACGCACCAGACACGTTTGCTCTCGTGTGCAGTTCCGGCCCTGGCAACTAGTTCCGTACCATCGGTTCGGAATGCATTATCGGGTCGGTTGGCAAACGTTCGTCGCTTGTCGCTAACGGCACGCGGACAGGGCAAAAATGCGGCTGCATGTCCCAGCTAAATAGGTTTAAGAACCACCCCGAAACCGGCAATGCGTACGCGGGAATAAATTAGGAGCTCAAGTGGTTTGAATTAGGTTGTTATTGGGTTTAAAATGGTTTGATAGGCAATGGGTTTTGCGGTATGGATTTTATTTTATCGCACATCTATGTTACTTGTGATACGATTTCCATCCACCATCGACGTTTGCCTAGTGACACGGTTCCATTGTAGCATCGCGGATTCTCGGCTTGTGTTTAAGAGGAAGAAAGGGAGAGATAAGAGATCTCTCGTTAAGGGAAGTTTTTTGTGAATGAAAACAAGCGTGCTAAGTTAGATTGAACGATAAGGAATTCAATTTTATGTTGTACCTGCAACAGGGTAGACAGAAAGGCGTTCTTTTACTTATACTCGTAATGAGCAATACAATTTGAAAGGAAAAGAACGATAATTAACACTTAAAGAGTTCTGTAAAAAAAAAAACATTACTTTTGATCTGGAAACGATACTAAAATATTGGCTATAATCTTTTAAGTGAACTTATAGCACGGTCTGTACTAAAATGTTATAATTCATGTTGTCACATTTGGGTCTCCAGTCATGGACGGATGAATTTAGCTTTGTAATAACAATTATTTAGTTTACTATAAAATATTGCCTACATGTTTTAAGTGAGTTTATAGTACGGTTGGTACTAAAATGTAATAAGTCGCGTTGTCACATTAAGGGCTCCAATCATGTAGGGATTAAATTGGCAATCTAATAACAAATACTTAGTTTACTATGAAATAAACACTAATTCAAAAATGGTATACTATAATATTAGAATATATTTTTAACAGGTGTGACATTAATATTACGTATTTGAGTAGGTGCTAAAAAGTGATGCCGAATAAATGTTCAGACTTTCCCTTATCGTTTGCCAGTGTTTTCGCGTGATTGTTACGTCACTATTAACATGTTCATTTCTTAATAAACTTTAACTTTAACTTTGCGTTTGTTTTGATTATTTTTTCAAATGTCAAATTGTTGACAATTGTAAGATATGTTTATTGTTGTTTATTCAAGGTATTTTTTAGAGGAATAACTGATTTTCAATTGTATAACTGCTGTAATGTAAATTTCTGGCCGTTTTACTAAAAGTTGTAAAGTGTTACAGAGTGTTACAAGATTAAAACGATATCATTTTTCGTGTTTTCCGGCGTGAGTAGGTGAGAGGGCAAAAAGGTTTACTTAAGATATCTGAGAGATTATTGCAATCAATGATTGATGATGATTTTTTGATCTGGTTTTATATCATATAACATTAGTAAACTATATTAATGTGAAACATACGGACGCCATGCACACAGTGATTTGCTTTAATTTATTATAAGAGTTATAGGACAATTCGAAGCTTCAAATAATAAGAAACTTATATTACGGATTAGAATACTTCCTAACAACAAAATGGACTACTAGCTATAAAATGAATAAATAAAGCAACATAATAAAATCGCTCGTTACGAGCGAATGGTTTGTTCCTTTTACTATTCATGGGTCTAAAACATCATTTCTTATCTTTTGATGGTCTTTGGTGTCAAAACAAATGGATGATCATAATTCCAGTTTTTTTTTTCCATTTTGAATGCCTAATGTTGTGGTGCCGTAAAGGGTGGTGAGAAACCACACCCAAGCTCACAACGCTGCCAACCCCACAACAGGCAAAGTACCCTGCTAATTTATTAATAAAACTATTTCTCCTTTCGTGAAACAGCACCACTAGGGACGGACACGCATGATATGATTAATGTAATTCGTAATTTCTACAACTATAACACATCCACAAAAAACCTTTTTTGAATGGAAACGAAAGTGGCATCGAAGAGTGGTACACTCTTTGGTCGACAATAATGCCATAATGTCGACCATTATGTGATGCGGGTTGGTCGACGAGGCGAAGACCTGCGAAACCAAACCATCCAACCAGACGGTTTGGTGGTGTGGGTGGCATGGAAAAGCTGGCCCGAAAAACAATCCATTTCCAGTGCCCGAATTTCCCGATGGTGTTGTTAGTGCTGTGTCATCCCGCACTCCCGGGAAATGGTGCTGTATGGTTGCTGAAACAACCGGGACAACAAAATGACGGCCAACAAAAGGATGGCGCACGCGAACAAGGAACTGTCTCGAACTGGGTCCCGTTGTGGGAGTTCCGAAAACTCCGGGGCAATCCCATTTCCCAACGAATAGCATGGACCCAGAACATCCGAACGTTCCTTTTCAGCTCCTTCGTCCCTTACGGTTTTGGGGTGTAATTTTTTTATGACCACCACCAACCGGGCCCTTTTTCGAGCAACGGTTTTGTCATTAGTAATCGTCGCGTCATTTCCTGTTGTCGTTATTCAGGCGCAGGATATTCATTCGTACGCACTTTTTTCTTCTTTGCTGTGGCCACGGGATTCGTTTCGCGGGGTCCCGTAAAAATGTTTTACTGAGTGGCTTTGTTCGTGCCACAATGCACAAATACATTACATTATTTCCATTTACCATGCGAAGGGGAAGGTTTTTATTTTCTTCTCTCCGTTGTGTCGATCCTAGCATTGTGGGCCGTTATTGTTGCTCATCGATTTTTACTTGCACGGAAACGTTAGGTGGAGCAAATATTTTGTTTTGTATCATGTTTTTGCTTTTTCTACAACTTTACTAGTTGTAAGTGTCGAGGATGTGTATTATATATCCATGAATGGGTACAGAGGTTTACAGGTTGTTGAAAATGTCTTCCGCAAGGTTTGTTGGGTTACCATGTTTTTCAATTAAAACGTATTTCCCTCTCTTTTTACACATTTATTAAGCAACTTTTCACGATTCTCGGCCCAAATGTTGATAAAACACACTTGTCTTACTGGTTTTTGAACAGTTTCTTTTGAAGTACGTCGTTGCTTTTCCACCAAAAGAAAGTTTTTCAGAACATTTTGAAAGAAATGTTTCGTTGGCTGGAAAGTAATTTTGTTTGCCATGTTTTATTTCTTTCTTTTTCGGTATTGTGTTGCATATCGCTTTGTCGGGGTTTTGTTTGCACTTGGCGAAGAGAAGCAAGAAATTGAACTGGAATAGGGCACATTTTTTCTTGAAACATTTAGTTTGAAATGTTTTAAGGTACATGAAAATGGTGGAGGAGGGATACATGACTGATATTTTAAAATTTTAATTATTGTTGCATTCTATTTTACGTAACGCAATGTTGTGTATTTTTGGAGCAGATACCAGTGCAGAAAATTAAGATAAATATCCAAATAGCAATATTCAAGACGAATTCATAAAACTATACAAATTCTGCAAACAATTAAAATAAAATTATTTGCTCTACATACATTTCATTACTTATACACTGACGGCCATAAGTAAAGAAATAGTTTAATTAATTACTAAATTATTGCGATTGTTTGCTACTTGATTGGCGCACAAACTTCGTAGTGAGACAATTTAATATTCGTAAGTTGTTTGAATTAGTTTGAATTACTAATTTTAATTTAAAACCATCTACACACCATTAAATATAGTGCTTTAATAGATCTAATAATGATCATGAAAAAACACTAATTTCAAACAGGGAATATAACTTTTATACAAAAAAATTGTCGGTGGAATTATAAACTTAATTCCTCATTTATTTATTTAATAAAGTAATGCCTCAAATAGTTTTCTTTATTCAAAACGAATAGATGACACTTAATAAGGAATAAAGATTCGAATAATTAATATAAGAAAAAAATTAAAGACATTTTTAGAACTAAAGAAGGTTTAGGGTGGCAAAACTTAAAGGAAATTTTTGATGGAAGATTTTTTTCTCTAAAAGATACAATTTTTATTTTATTTTTTGTCTTTCTGTGTAAATTAAGAATCGATGTGAAAATTTAAGGTATGTTCGAATTATTCGGTTGATTTAGATTACACAAGAATCCATAGATTCATCAATAGCCTAATAATTATCTCCTCTAGTGTATTTAGACTGCTTTTCAAAACGGGTAAGCAAAAATTTTAATTTTTTGTATTAACTAATTGCTATGTATAGTTATTTGTTGGATTTTTCTGACAAACCGAACATAATAATAACTTATTTTGTGCATTGTGGCTACATGTAACTCACCCCCATCTGTACAAAGTACAATTGTTTCTCCTTAGGTCATGCAAGCCCTCGATAAGGTACTCCACATCCCTTACACGGCCAATCATTGAACACAACTACCTTCGCTTTTTGCACGATTTACATAAATGGTGATAAAAAAAATTATCAAAGTAATAATATCGAAGCAAACCGGTAGCAATAATAAACGACAAATTTTCGTTCCGAACGTTATCGAACGATCGCTTTTTCGCATTTCTCACTCTCAAGTGATGTCGAAAATAATCGACAGAAAATATATCGTAGTGTGTTGTTTTTTTGTTGTGTGTTTTCAATCTGCACAGCAAAGAAAAAAATGCTCATACATTAAAAGTCAAAACGTGGTTCTCAATTACAACTTCAGCGGTCCCGGTACCACTTGAGACCACTGTACGTGTACAGTAAAAGCGTATGAATAATTATGCACGAGCGGAACGATTTTTTGGGGTTATTTCGCGTTGTTGTTCCTTTTGTAACACCGCAAAGGACGTATGGTTGTATCGCTTTTCGCCATTGCTAGCTGTGAAGTATGGTAAAATGGTTTTAGAAATAAAAAAAGGAGGAACATTATTGTCAACAAACCGAAACACACCTGCGCAGCTGTTGAGTGTGGTACGTGGATAAAAGGGATCGATTATTTTGGCACGTGCAAATCAAAACATTTTATGTGGGACAAATGGAGTCGGGTTATTTCGAGTACCTTAAAGTTAAAATAGGATAAAAAAAGATTCAACCAGAAATTTAAAATTATTGAATTTTATTTGCCTTAAATCATTATATTTCATTTTAACTGTTTTATAATGTAACAAATGTAGCCCGATTCTGTTTAGGAAATAAAAAATAAACATTAACATAGAGTTCGCTTTATACAGAACTAAATACTTTATACACGACCCCACTTGAATGTTGAATGTTTAACTGTTTGCTCAACCATTTGACCTTTCCCAGTGCACTTTCCTGTTTTTCGCACACTAAAACCAGTGGAAATGTACTAATGGTTGAACCCCATTTGAAAGGATGTTCTAGGGAAACATTGAGTAAAAGGTAAAAAAGAACAACATTGAGAATGATCCCGTACAATTTTCATTCGTGTGTATACCTTAGTGTACGCCACTTGAACTGGACACATTTTTTTTCCTTCTTTCCTTTCGTTGGGCAGCTAACGATACGAGACGGTTGAATGTAAATGTTTGTACGGGGAGATTTTTGCTGTAGCTTTGTAAATGTATGCCTTCTGTGACTTGACCGTTCAGAAATCGTTTAGTTTTGTCGACTTAAACTTTGTCCTGCTAGCGTACTGAGTGCCCTCTTCAGGATGGAGCAAAAAAAAAAAAACTGGCCAACCTAGCATAAGCACAGTTCGGTGCAAGTTTGAAGTGGAGAGGTAGGATATTATTTATTTACAATATTGGAACTTTACTAGTGCATAATGGAGAAAAGTTGTTACATTGGGTACGGTTCAAACAGTGCGCACTACGAGTGGTGATCATTAACATTTCTATGAGTGTTTTTCGTCATGGAATTCGTTCGTCCCGGGACCGTTCGTAATGTTTGTCAACCGTGTTCATTTCTTGTTCATTTTCCAATGAAAGTGTACTCAAATTACGAAATGTGTCTTACGATGAAACTCTAATACTATGTAATTAAAGAAAGCTTTGTAATATTATAATTGAGATGTGACAAAAACATATGCCCGGAATGAACGAATAAAAAAAATGTTTTAAATTTAGCCAGGGTATATTACAGATCATTAGTGGAAGGTTGAATGTTTTCCGTTACGGGGACGATCGTAGCGGTTCCGCGGCAGAGCTCATGTGTCTTCCTGTTTATTATGTTTTTCATTAAATGTCACTTAAATATTAAATTGAGTTATACTTTGACGGATACATGGAAAATGAACTGGCATACGCTTGAACGACAATGTGAATTGTAATTTTTAGTAATATTAATAGTTCTTTAGTCTATTCAAAGTTCGTTCAAAGAACTCAATTAAAACAGTTTAAATAGATTCTAAAATTTAACAAAAACCACAAAAAATTTGGTTTGGAAATTTAAGTTATACAACTTACACCAAACAAGTATGAAGGAACATTTGAAGATTGAAGTAACGAAAATCTGCCGTTTTTAATGCAAAACTTATCAAAACAGTTGTTTTAAAGTCACTTCTTTACGGGGAGCGACGATCTTCCCCGTATCGAACGAAATCCAGCATACCGCTGCAAATATTTCTTTTAAATTGTGTAATATATGCTCTCCGTGATGGAGGACTTCGCTCATGCATGGCAATAATAAAATGAAAACAGGATAATCAATGATAAAAAAAGATAGTAAACAACAATAACAAGATATTACAATTACAATAATTACAATAAATTAAAAAAGTAAAATAATAAGAAGAAGAAGCGAAGAAGAATAAACGATCGAAAATTATCGTTTACGATCGTTCCAGTCTTCGAACTCGGAAATGAACACAAATGAACGAAAATGAACCCCGGTTAGTCAATCGCTACGACCGATCTTGTATCGTATTCAAGTCCAATTGTAATAGATCTTATTGAAGCAACAGGTCAAATACTCTTCATCTAAACAGTCTTGTACCAACAACGGTGTGATAGTGCAAGTGTAAAAAGAATTTTTAATAATTGGTCCACTCTCTAATCCACGTAATCTTTCCCCCGCCAATTAAAACCCGTACATACACTCACCACTAATAGCCCCTCAAGGATTTCCTTTGTTATGTGCATTTGCGTGTGTGTGCGTGTGTGTTTACACGTGGTTTGATGAGTTTTGTCATAATCTCTGCCCATGTTGCAAAACGCTTACCAACCGGGTTCCTTTATCTGTGCCGGGTGTTACTGGGGTTGTATTGCTTTCGTTCGCTCTCCCTCTATCCCTATTTTCCCTAGCAACTGTAAAAGAGGATGCGCTCGTTAAAGTTGGGGGGGAAAAAGAGAGAAAAAACAGAGGAAAATCAATCTACGAAACATTCGCATTAGATTAACAATACCGCAGCAGGAAGTCTCTCTCGTGCGCTCGTCTATTAATTCATAAGCGTGTAATTTATACTGTCAAATGAATTCAACAGCACCCCGGTGCACGATGGTGGGAGCGTTTTGGGACGTGGAAAATCACGCTCGGCAGACGCATCATCATCATCATCATCAAGTGGTGGAAAAATTAGATGGTTGCAAAACAAACACCCTCCACACTGATGCGAAGGGTACTCAATCGCTGTAACGAGGGAAAAGTGTTACATTGCTCGTTGAATGAGTTTTGTGTTTTGACCGGGAGGGTGTTTGTTGGGTGATGATGGGTGATGACCGACCCATAGAGACACTGGAAAACCACACACACACACACACTGGACGCGAATTAGTTTTCGGATAATTGTAATTTGATTCATGCCTTGTGATGGGAAAAAAAACGTTTTGAATTGGTGTTGCGGTGCTTCGTCCAATGAATTATGACATTTTTAAACATATTGCTTTTGTTGCTCAAATAAACGCTCCTTTCTATGGCGAGAAAGGTGGAAAATTGTGGCGAGAGGTGGAAAATAATTATGACACTGATTTTGAGTGCGATTTGCAATTGTAAAACGTGTGGATAGATATTAATAGCGATGAATTTAAATAATGATGTCATTAAATGGGGGGAAAAAACTGACGCAGAGTATCATAAATTATAAATTTGCTCCCGACCCAATTCATCCATTACTCACCAAAAGGGATAACTGGTTGCAAGGATCTTTTTGCCGGTTGGGAATTCGTTCGATGCAGGTTTTTGATGTTCCACCAAAATCCATTAATCTTACCCGATTTGCAAACGATTTCAAACCTCAAGAACGTGCGTATCATATGTTACTCGAGTTATCGCGAGCCTAATTTGATTGTAACTTTGGCCCCTTTGCAGGATTTTTTTTGTAATGTGGGATGCGTGTTGAAGATGAGCTTGTAAATCTGTGTAAACCATTTTCCTCCTTTTGTTGATGTTGTCACTCACCCGGGGAATAAGAGTTCGGGTAACTCTTTCTGCCTTTTCTTTCACTCTCGTTGCGGAGGTTGTTGTTCGGGTGTAACACAATTGCCCAACAAACAACGGCTACGTACACTTCCATTCCAAATCGTACGCAGTTGAACATTCCACAGCCAAATTCCACACCAAGGAATAGACATGGCGTTGAAAGAAAGGTTACATAACTTGATCTTTCCGAAAGGGATGAGTGCCTAGTGATTTCGGTGTAGTTTTTCCGTGTAATGTGTGTGTGTGTGTTCGTACGAGGAAAAGTTTTCCCGTCAAGCCCCAATTGGTAGTGGCCGAATATCTAACGTTCCCTACTCCGAGTTTGTTGTGAATGGATTTCACTTTCCAAAGTAGATGATCTTTTCCAACTTTTCCCGTGCATGTAGACGACGGTGCTGGAAGATTCCATCCTCATACAATATCGCGCAGTGAGGATGAGAGGAAAGGGTTGAGAATTTTGGCAAAAGTTGTACGGTGTGCATTGTGCTATCAAAAGGTCATAAGTCTTGGCCGCCCACACAATAGATCAACGGTAAGAAAGGTCAAATACTTTGCAGCAGCTAAAACGGACAGAGTTTCGTTTTTGTGTTCACGGTAAAAACGGGAAAGTTTTTCCTGGTGTGTGACGATACAGTAAGGAAAAACGTGAAAGCAACACGTTCATCATCATTATCTTGTGATTTCCTTTGTTTTGAAACCGTTAAATGAAATAAAAACCGAATTGTGATGGGCGATTCATTGTAATATGTTTCTTTTTCAAATTCCGAAATTTCTAAATAAAGTGTAAAATATTTTGCACGATCGAACAAAAAGCAAGTACTTTAGCTTTGCTACTGGGATTTTTTTAGTTAATTTTGCAATTCATTTGCTAGATTGCGGATAGAATTTATTAGTGTTTATAGTATTAGTTAAGTATGCTCAAGTATTTCAAGTAAAACAATTCAATAATACAATATTTTTTAATTAAATCACTAAAACTTGGTGTTTTGTAGGGCTTTTTATATGAAATTGATCAGACTGGCCTAATAGTAATGGCAATAAGAGGTTTTTTTTTATTCATCAATGTCGGCCAAGCCGTATTGCTAAGTAAGAGGTAATGACAGTTAAAGTAGTAAAAGTGATCTAATTTTATGAATATTGTTTTATTCCAGCGAACCGAGACAAATTCTTACACGAAATGGTTTTTGTTACAAATGGAATTTTATTGTTTGTTTTAATTTTTTCCCTAGTTTTAGACATTTGTTTTATTTTATGTTTTTGCATCTCTGTTTCTCGTATTTTTATCACATTCATTTGTCTAGTCTTTGCATAATACAAATATGCAGGTAATTATTTTCTTGTTTTCTTAGATGCACCTAGTAATAATTAGTGTTGTACTTTGTTTCACCATTTATTTTTATATTTAATAGTTTTTATGAAATAAAATGTATCCTCTGTTTGTTTACTTTTGGTTTTCTTTTATTTTAACTCTTATTTTCGTCAAAAACACTCACGAAGGATATATCTGTTTTTTCATTTACTGTTTCATATCTAAACTTCCTATCGTTTGCATGTTTGTTTTCAATACTTTCGTTTCATGCCTATTAATTACGATCATTATTTATAGGGAAAGTATAAAAATAACACTGGATCTCAATAAGGCATCACAAGCTTAGACAAAACCGATTAAAAATATCAAACAAAATTAATAAATTATGTCATCTAGAAGTTATAGATAAATAACATTGAATTTTGCTTCTCAAAACTTATATTTTCGAAATAAATAAAGATAAAAACCATATGTCTCACAATTTCAACAAAAACATTAAACATTCATTTTATAATCATAAACAATCATTGAAGCAAGGTTTTCCTTAGCCCACAGCATCTCCGGCTTGTAATTCGATTCGTCCCCACTATCTGCAACCTCAGCTCGGTAGCACCGACACGTACTCGCGAAGAAAACCCCACCGAAAGCACGTGCAAAAGGAAATATCATCCTTTAAAATTAATAATTTACGCTATTGTTACGCAACAAAAGGACGGGAATGTTTCAGGCCAACATTTTCGTAATTAAATAAATTGATTTCCAGCCACGCATACAAACACACGTCTTAACGGCATTGAAAGCATTCCGAAAAGTGCATTTCACGCGCTCCTGTTCCCTCACCAAACCCGCCGCCCGGGATCAACCCGTGCGGACATCAATGAATGATAATCTATTCGCGCGATCTTATGCCGATCGCCCATGGATTTTTTATCTTCAAACCTTCGCTGCCAAAAGATTGTGAGCACCGGATCGGGTGTTCCAGTGTTTCATTCCAGGGATGAATGATAATTAAAATCGACGGAAACGGGGTGTGCAAATGGTAAGAAGGGAAGATGATTGTACGAAATATGCTTCGGTACGCAATTGTTTCCCGCTGAGCCGCGGGCCCGGTACCGACGTAAGGTGTGATCTACCGACAAAAGGGAAGCGATGGAGTGGATCGGCATGCAAAACAGTGGCTAACGAAGCGACGAACCTTTGGTGCGGGAATTTCAATGCCGTTCAAAAAGTCGACACGTATTCTTGCGGCAGCATACAATAAAAGGATACATCACCCGTACGCCGGGGGCGAGCATGAGAAGGAAGTTTCCAAGATGCCACAAAGCTGGGGCCGGGCAAAGTTTAGCATGAAACAACGGAAAGCGACAAAGAAATCAGTAGCTGTTGTGCCAACAAAGATTATAAAAGCTGCATTGTTCGCTCCAAAATCTCGCCCGTTGGTGGTACCACCCTGGTGATGTTTTTTTTTCGGGAAGAGAAAGGCGCAAGAACCCAGCATTGCAGCATCTTGAGAAGAACGATAAGAAACTAATGGTGAGGAAAAAGGGGTGAGTAAAGAAAGGGACGGTGTAACAAATTGGTTAAATTCGTCAAAATGGCCGCGAACATTTATTATTGGAAACTCTTCTCCTTGGATGAATGCATAGTATCATCAACAATCGCTTCTTTTCCGCGCGTAACATTGACAATCTGCACTCGTCGTCGTTGTGTTGGGTGTTTGAAAAAGCGCAAAACAATAACATGATCATGCTGCGCCAAATCTCGCCCCAAAAAGGCCATCATTGTGTACTGCGGTACCGCTTTCATTCAAAGCGCCAAAGCGTTCATTTCTTTCAGCAGTGTCAAGTCACCGACCTGGTATCTCGCTCTTTCTTCGGTGATCCGTAGTCCAAAAATGGAGGTTTTGTTCCCAGCAGTGATCAGTCACCCCGGCGAGGGTGCCATTTTTCGGGGATGGTGTGCATCAAACGAACGGATGCCGCCAGACGTGATCGATCGACGGGCAAGATAAGGTTTTTGCAGGGGATACTGCTAAACTCCAAAATTGACAAAATGATGCCCATTGTGTGGTATGCTGGGTTGTCGGTCGGTGGCCATTTTGAATTCGATTTTAGGGGTTGTGTAAAAATCATTGGGGATTGCGTTTGTTCTTTTAAGCAACTTTCAAAATGTAAATAAAAGGTTATTAAAATTACCAATAGCAGTTAAACAGTGCATGACATAAGTAAAAGTGCACAGCATTTTTAATTTTAACTGTGATTGATTTTATGTTACATTCCATTTAACAACAAAATAACTAGTTTTTGTTTATGAAGACCAAACTTTTACATTGCATCAGAACTTTTCTTAGTATTTTAAGGAACTCTAACCACATCCTGTCAGAATCTAGTCAGTATTTTAAATTGAGTAACGATTATGATTTCCTAGCTCAGAATATATACAACTTTTTAGATTTTATAATCGTTTTAGAAGTTTAGAGTTCAAAACTGAATTAAGTATCCTGAAACCTGTAGTATATTCCATTTGTTAGCGATTTGTAGACCATACGATTTTCTCCAATAATTCTTACTTGTGTTAATTTCTGGAGTTAATTACACACAGCATTGAGAGCCTTGAGTAAGAGATTTAATTTCAAGGTATGAGTTATCAGGCGCAATTGCATATCATCTAAATGCAGCTGTATGTGAATTAATTTTTTTTTGTATTTTCCTATTTACTCTAAGTTTCGAGCATTACAAATATTTTCGTGAGTTTTGCACAACATTTTGTACATAGGATTTTAATGTAAAAAGGCAAGGATGGTGTTACTCATGGAGTTTTAGTAGTATGTATTAGTATATTATGTAGTCGCTCAATTTTTGATAAAAATTCTGTTATGGTGCTATTAACGCAAAAATAGGTAATTTAGATTAAATAAAATAAACTATTGAGCTCATACTTGTGGCAATTGATGAGAATTTGCCATATCGTACAATTTTATCCTCCAATATCCTTACTTAATTATAATATGAATTGCTCATTTTCCGAGGATTAAAGACAGCATTTAATGCTGTCGATAAACTCTTCAAGTACTTGAAAAATAAAGCATTGTGCAATTGTTACTGGCAAAATTCTAGCTCGTTTAAGTGTGCGTCGGGCCCAACTCAGCAATTCGCCTTTATAATGAAATTATTATATAAAACAATAACTATATGTGTATTGATGAAGAGCTATGGATGTCTTTTATGTTCCAGTATCACCTGTATTTTAATATTCTTCATTTTTGGAGACCAGTTTTCAATATGCACCGCCTAAGTACTGTTAATGACACTGTTTAATGTGCAATGCTGATAGATCCTAAACAATAACCAATAAATTAAAAATTTTTAGTTAATATTATACTTAAAAATTAATATATATTGATAAACTTTCAGTGAATTATTTTTTAACACGAATTGTAATAATGTTCTAAGATCAAAGTATTTAGTTTTCCAAGAATCACTCTTTAGTGCGCTTGTATAATTGTCAGCCACTGTATAGGCGAATCCTTATGGATGCAGTACTATACCAGGCACCAGAACACATTAGGAAAAACAGCGTGCAATAGTTCACAACTCTATTAAATTTCCACAGAAATACGTTACCCATATTCAAAAGACGCTTATTGTACTTTCGAAAGCATATTTTACACATTCGACAACAAGTCTTAGAATGTGTTTCATTCCAACAGTCGAACAGTGGAAGTCGTACACCAGAAAAGGCAGAAACATTGCCGCCTGGTTACAGGTAGGTTTTATTTTGCTCCTACCTTAGAAACCTCCCGGCCGTACGATGAAAAGTAATTAAACGCTACAAAAGCCACACGCCGTCGGTACGTACCGTGTGTATGCGCGTATTGATACGGATTCGTCGTGACACAAAAGGGCGGTAACCCCTTTTTTCTGGTCGGTTTTCCCGCATGCTGGTGACATACTGGCAAAACGTGGTACGTAAAACATTGTACTGCCGTACGCACCTCTTTTGGTGGCGGTTGCCAATCAGAGGGATTTTTTTTTAACAAAAAACACAACAAGAGAAGATCAAAACGAAGAACAAAACATCCGAACGCGTAGTGAACAAAGTGTCCTTTGTCCTTTGAGCTTGTACAGCACACACGTCAAGGAAAGTGAAAAATTAAATAAACTGCTTCCCAGCACATCCATTTAAGGATTCAAAAAAAAAAAAGGGAATCGGGGCAGGATACGAAATCGGTGGAGGATCGTGTAGTTCATCGCGATGCATCTGTTGCATTTGGTGGCGGTAGCACATTGAACCTTGTAGCGAACAATCGAAAATTTTGTAATCAACCCCCCGGTGGTTGTATTTTATAAATCGTTTTGACAGCCACGAGCACCGACTGCTGGTGCTTTTTCGGTTGAGTCGAGCAGAAATCGAATGTACGGATTGGCAACCAAAAAGGTGTTGGGTCGTATTTAAGGGTTTGGGGTCGATTGGTATGATTAATATTTGGCTTGGGACGCGCTGGACCGGACTGCCGTGACTACAAGTGATCGGTAATGATGATCGGCTGGTATTCGAGTTGTTGAATGTGTGGATTAACGTAAATCTCGTACCTTTTGTTGTTGGTTGTTGAGTTTAAAAATAGTGTTCGGACACATATGCAGCTGATGTAATGTGAAGTTGTCCATTCAATTCCTTCTTGTCTCTATTGATCGTTCGTCAACTCTAATGCAACCTTCCCGAGATCTTTCCAGCGCCTGCTGGTGCTTCTATTCACGCAAGATAATTGTGAGCGCCATTCCTTTACATAGCGTACTCAGCGCATCTTTTTCCCCCGCGCACACAAAAGCCCTGAAGGGTGTTTCGAAGAAAGCAACTGATTCAGCTACTGTCCGGTACATCACACCCGGTGCTCCGGTGGTAAGGGGTTTTGCCAGCCAAATGCCAACCGTACACTTGACGTAACTACTTCTACACCATCGAGCGTCAAGTGAATTGGTGGTGAATGGTTCGCAGAACAAAGGCTAATTATTGTTTTCACACACTTTACACGTGTACGGGATGGCTGAAGGGATCGTCGACGCAAAACGGGAAAATAGTTTCCCGTCATCATCGCGGGCTATCGATCATGGAGCGGGTAACGCACAGTTTTCGGACAGTTAACAACGCTCTGAAGTGGATACACTGTACCTCGTGAAGTCGTGAAGCTGCTCGTATCAAAATGTTGGTGTCCGGCGATACGGAAGCCTTCGGCCGTGGCGTTGAGTGGATAACGATGGCAACGATAACGCCGAACCGTGTGCTCACTTTTGACCCAAAAATCTTCAACGCCACGGGCTGAGCAACGGTTCGATAGGCATTTTGACGAAGACGAAGATGATAATTAGGTAGCGTACCCGGTTTTTGGGGCTCCGAATCTTGAGAAAAAGGTGCCTGCACGGATGAGCCGTACCGTGTCTGTGTGTGAATGTGGCTTAGGGTCAAACTGGTTTGGTTCGTGGGGCTATCATCGGGCTTTTTGGCGAAATGATTAGTTGGGTTTTATCACGGTAGTCATAAAACGGTGGCTGCTTCTGGAAAGGGAAAGGTGGGTTTTCTTTTCTGCAAGATATTCGCCGTTGGATGATTATTGTTTGACGAGGGTCGTTGGCTTGATGTTGCAAGAGGATCTTGCGGATATGATTGTTGAGTGGTGAGTTTTAGTACTAATCGTATGAGGAGAAGTGTATCAATTCCCACCAGATGGCGCCACTGATGGAAATCATTTGACAGATGTCAAATCGTTGCTAGTGAGCGATTATACATTGAGAATACCGATACTGTTTAACTACACTTCGTTTTTCAAAGTTCTTCGGGATTTTATTCTGTGGAGTTCGTAGCCAATATAGATGAACTCCTCATGAAATTTGAATATCTTCAGAACTCCGTAATAAAGCCTTGTAACCGAAGGAACTTCGTGAAAATCGGCATCTCCGGAACAGTTGATGTTTGTACTTGACCAATCTCAGGCCATTTGCAAGGAACAGTGTGCTCAAAAGATTGACTTTCATGTATATTACGCACTCTGTAGGGGATGTGGAAGTGTAGGTAAGGTGAAGAATGTCATAAAGTATTTCTTTAAGCCACCACTTAATCGGATAGCTTTTGACATCTATGTTTAAACATTCAGGTACTCTGGAGTAATTCGAAAAAGTTTTGATCAATAAAAAGAAGTCAGGAATAGTTTTGCATTTACGAAGGACCGGAGTCATATGACATACTGGAAATTTCTCATAGTTGAAAGAGGCACTTATGGTATTAGGATATGGTATTTTGATGGTTTTTATATAGTTTTAATACTTGCATTTTAAGAAGTTAGAAGTACGGTATAATCAATATGTACAGTATCGGACAAAACAAATGCAACAAAAATCGAAAAAAAAAACATAAAATATATCAACAAGCTCTAGTGTATTGATGTTAATATTAGGCAAATAACTGTAATTTTAAATTCAGCAGTGGAAATTCATGCCACATGAATTATATTGTAGAAGGTTGTCAACTGGCAGTTCGCTAGTGAAATTTCGTTGACAGGTGCCATTTTGAGCTGGTCAAATGAATTGCAACTTTCAATTTCTTGAGAACGAAGTAATTTATCATCAAAAGAGTTGCTGGTCGTTTTGTTTTACTAACACAAGGCTATTGAAACATTTAAACATTGTTAACAAAACAAAACATTAAACAAAAAATTAAAAATCGAGTTTACTTTATGTTTTTTTTTTATATTAGATACAACGATTAGACGACGTGTCGTTGAAGCCCGTCATGATGCCGAACTAAGGTAAAATACTCAAGGTTGGATAATCTTATGTTGACAGGAGTTTGAGCAATCGGCGTACGGTTGAGATCAAAACGGTGCTGCCAAAAAACTGTGAGGTATGGTGGAGACAATGTGATAGTCTGGGGATGTTTTTCTGCTATCGGTCTTGGTCCAATTCATCGAATCGATGGAATCATGCTTCGTTTAATGTACAAAAACATTCTAAAAAATTTTATGCTACCGCGTGCTGAGTGTAAAATGTCATTTAAATGAATAATTCAACAAAACAACGGTCCCAAGGACATCACCAAATAAGTCGAACAGTGGTTTCAGGGTGAACGCATCCCCAAACACCGGATTTAAACTCATTCGAGAACCTGTGAGATATTTTGAATAAGGGAATTGATCGCGAAGCTGTTTGGAAAAAGGATCAGTTCTTTGTAGAGTTTCAGAAGGTTTGGGTAGCGATTGCACCAAGCGTCATAAACCTGATAGAAGGCTATGCTCCGAAGATGCAAGGCTGTAATTGAAAGTAAAGGATTCGTCAAGAAATATCGAATGCTTAATAGTATTTCGAAGTAATTGCACTGAGTAGCACTTGTTTTGTCCAGAAGGAAATCAAAATCTTTTTTTTGTGTTATTTTCCAAGATTTGCTGTGTACAAATAATGATTTTAGTTCACAATAATTTTAAAGAAGACTGTTTCTACAAACTAACAATCAATGAATACGTCAATCGGATATATCCCATTACGGTTAAGTGTCATGGTTGTGAATGACTGGTTGCGAATGTTTTGTCCAATACTGTAGATACATTTTTGTAATATAAAATCGTGTACCATGTCCATGGGATCATCACATCATTTACATCTTCTTTATGTATTTTCTCTCCAAATTTATTTTAATTTCATTTAATATTCTTATTTTTTCGGGGTGGCCCGGTGGGATAGTTGTATGGGTGTCGGTTTTTCACATGACGGTCCAGTAACAAAATCCCACTCTGACTGTTCCAGTGACTAACGATCCTGCTACGTGGTAATTTAAGTCTAACAATAATAAGTCCTTCGTACAAAAAATTGTTTTGGTATATGTTGTTATTTATAAGATGGAATTACATTTGAAATTAGCCATCATGCGAACACTCGCTAATTTTCAAAACTATCATAATGCTCTGCGGATTTCCCTATTACACTGCACTGAATTCCGACCTCTGTACCTTCAGGAACTAGCTGCGAACATACGCTATTCATCTCCGGTAAACAATGATTTGCTTCGGTGTCTTGCAAAAGGCACCTGGCAATAGTGCACTGCTGTTGGCTCCAAGTCAAATGTTTCTATTAGCTATACTGATACTTTTAAGCTCACAGTTGAGAAGCACATCTTTGGAATAATGGAAAAATAAATATGCCCACCAATTGTTGTCCAGTTGACTGGCAGGGTTCGGGGGTTGGCAAAACCCACAGCATGTACACTGAAACATTGCAGGGGTGACTGAGTGCTAAATGATTTGTTCATCCCTGGGCGTCTCGATGGTTGGTCTATTGCGTCAGTACCTCTGCCCGTGTGTCCTCTCTTGCCGGGTATCATTTGTAACACCATCCATCAAAACCGCTCAGGTTCGTGGAATGTGTTGCTGCGGTACTGGCTGTTTGAAGTTGTGGCTAATGACATTGTTTGAGGAATAGATCACTGTTTTGTGCGGGCAATTCAAGGCACTCGAGGTGACGTTAACATATTTTTATATTAAGTGGTTTTTGTGGTTCGAAGGACAATTACATCTCATTTGGACGCATGTTAAAGAACCAGATTGGTTGTGTTCTTAACAGCTGAAAATAGAAAAGAATATTTAAAGGATCATTGTAGATATATTAGTAGAACGGAGCAGTTTTTAAGGCTTTAGACAAAGCGCGTCATTGTTACACCAAAAAAAAAGTGCTTATCATCTGCAATGTAACAGAAAGTAAGTGAACCGCGAGACTCGAGATTGATAGGAGACCCTACCAAACACGTTTAGCAGTGAGGAAATGCGACGGAATAATTGAAAAGAATGGATGAAAGATCATAATCTGTAGCATTGATAGGCCTGAGTAAAGATTAATCCATGCGTACGCATTTTTTTTCCACCCCGGATGCGCCGAATTGGAGTGGGTCAATGGGAAAAGGGATTTCCTTTTTTGTTCGCTGCTGTTGTGCCCCTTGTTTTGCACCAGGAAGTGGTACGGATACAGATGCTAGTGCGGCACCCAAAACCAACCCAAGTGGGAAGCGGGGAAAAACAAAAGTGATACAAAACCGACAAACTTTCAAGAGCTTGCGGAAAGCGTTCGCAGGACACCGGATCGGCGTTTTTAACTGTACCCAGGGACAGGGATGCTCCGAACGCACCAGAACCCATATGGTGGCTCTCCGGGTGCTGTAACCCCTCGACGGTTATCCTTCGTTAAATGCGGCGTGAATGATGATGATTCCGAAGCGATAGCGATTATCTCGGTGCGGGAATAATTGTTGCAAACAATGCAAACATGACGGGAAAGAAAGGGCATCGAGAGCGTATTCGTGGCTGGGCCGAGATTTCATCAGATGGTAAGCGAATCCGATGGATCTGATAGCAATAAAAAAAGAAACACCCATAGACAGGAAAACTCTGGGAAACCTAATTACGTGAAGAGCACTCGATGTGAGGAGTCGTTTGGTTTTCTCTCTCTGCCAGGTTCTCTAACGAACCTTTCGGGTTCGGAAACATTTTGTTTGCTAAATTCCGAACACGGTGGTACTTCTTCACACCCTGGACATCAGACAACCCTCAACTGTCGGGTTGGATGTGCTCTCCCCCAAATCGAGACACATCCCTTCAATGCGTCGAGTACTTTAAAAGGGAGCGTGATTGTTTCACGGACGTTCTGGCCGGGGTACGTCAAGAACCACCAGGTATTTGAGGACGAGTCGGAAGTAGTTGAGATGGAAGTATTTCAAGTGGTCTGTTGAAGAGAATCGAAAGTTTTCATGCTCATGCTACCTCGGAAGATTCGGAGTTTTTTTTTCGGGGGAGCAAGGACAGAGGGAATAGACGGAAGGCACAATTATGTTCCGTTGGTGGTAAGCACCGTTTACAGACTGTCGGAGTTCTCATACCTTACGGTAGTAAGCTTCGGCGTGGCATTCACACAGTACAGTCACTTCTGCGTCAATGGTTTTGGTGGTCAATTGCATTGTGTACAGGATATTCTGGATTCCCTCCCAAGATGGTGGTTGTTTTGAGGTGAAACACTTGAAATATTTGCCATAAAAACCGGAGCAGGTAAGTTAAGGTATCAACAATTGAAAGCTTAATGCGGAAAACACTTCAGATTGTTTATTTAAGCTGATTGTAGCCCTTTGTAGTAGACAAATTTTAATTCTAACTAACTTTTATACCTTGTTCAATTGGTCATGGTTTTGATTATCTTCGGCATGGTGAATTTGGTTATTTGTTATTCTTTTGTTGATTTGTTTTACTGTTTTTTTTATTGTTTATTAAATTTTGTTTGATTTGTTTATTGTATTTCTTTAATTTTCTTATTAGTTATCTCTTTTCCTATTTTTTAATGTCCTTACACATGTCGCTTTGGGTTTATTGTAATGAAAGTAAAGTTTTATCTTAGTTTTTTCAAGTAAGGTCTTATTTCTAATTATTTGATTTTTTTTTTCTTTTAAAATCGTTTTCTTTCAAAGATTATAACATTGTTCATTGATTTGCTTTATTTATTTGCTCTTTTTCCCTTTATTTTTATTGTATACTTGCTTTGTGTCTTTTGTGTTTTTCTTTCCTTTGTTTTGATTTAGTTTCTTTGATTTGATTTTGCAGTTTGAATGTTTTTGTTAGTTTTTTCTTCTTTGTTTCTAGTTGTTTTAACAGCAAACCTTTTTTCAGTTTGGTTGTTTAACGTAACCGGGATTTTATTTTGACACTTATTGTTTTCGTTATAATTTATTTCCTTACTTTACTTTAGTTTTAGTCGTTTTATATTTATATTATTTGCGCTTTCATTTACTCATACCATGTTTCAATCTGTAATGCGAAACCAAAAGTCATTTTTATGATATTTTTTAGTTTATTTTTACGACAGTTTGTTTTTCAGAATTCTACGTTTACATAATCCTATCCACCCAAACAGATCTACTCGACTCGCCATGGTTTCTAAACAACAAGGTTCTGAACCAAATGTTTCACGGCAAGCTGGCTAACGTCTCCGCTGGCTTTTTAATGCACAAAGAACGTGTTTATTTGTATAATAATTTGCTACACTGCTGAAATAGGATCAATGGGCTATCAAACTATGGTAACAATTTTGTTAACGCTCCATTGTAGCTTTATGCGCGCACAATTCCTTCCAAACTGCAGTGTTAATCCATTGTGAAACCCTTGAATGGGTTTCGCCATTTATCAGAACGTATCTAAATGCGGCTCATAATGGAGCCCCCGATTCCTTAGCACCGAAACTGTCCCAAAAGCTACCACGGCCCCCAAAAAACGGAACGTTTGGTTTCGGTGTGTTTGTTTGTGATCTCACAAATGGACAAATACGGAAAAAGACGTCCGGAACGGGGGAAAAAAACACACTTTTGACAGTGGCGCCTGCTCTAGCCGACTGTTGGAAGGGGGAACCGGTGCGGATGGGGAGTTTGTCCACCCCTTCCGTAAATAAATTGTCGAAACAGACCGTGGCTCCCATGTTTATGGATGCGTTTATCGGCAGGTATCGAACGTGTGTTGGTTAAGTTTTTTTTTCTTTCGTTGTTGTGTTCATTCTTCCACTTTAGGGTGCGTTGTCTGACGAGTGAATTTGATTTTTTTATTACCTCGACGTTACGCGAGGCTCTATGTAAATACGGGCGGGCTATGGCCGTGCTCTGGTCAGCAACTTCCCAATGTCCGCGAGTGTAGCCTCCTTGCAAGTGTGCCCAGCACAAACAATGTCCGTACCGATCCGTGAAACAAGAGAGGCACTTCGTCGTGACCCGGCCGTGCATAAGGTAAGACGCACACCTACATACAAACGGTGCAGTCGCGCCGGGGCATTCGATGTGCATTCCGGGTTGGAAACC
Organism: Anopheles minimus; assembly: GCA_000349025.1. NCBI lineage: Eukaryota > Metazoa > Arthropoda > Insecta > Diptera > Culicidae > Anopheles > Anopheles minimus. Next base: position 2,521,544 of record KB663666.1, read on the forward strand.
GTGTTAGCGGTTCCATTAGCACGTTGACGAGCACGGTCATGTTGCGTTATTATTTCCAGAGCAGTAAATTGACACTAATTGATTGTTTTAACAGAAAGAAAGGCTAATCCGATGTGCTTCGGGGGGTTTGGCGCGAAAGCATTCCCTGTTTGACTCAGCCAGCGGTCGGAAGGTGTCCACCCGGGGTTGGCGCACCAGCACCCAGTAGCTAGGCAAACACTAGTTGCGCATGACGCCAGACGGAATGGGATGCTGGCTCCGTTTGGTGCACCGGTTAGTTTCTTCGACTCATTTGATGTCAATCGGAAACAAGAAATAATTTAAACGGTCAACAACAGTGGGTAACCGTTGGCGATGTTGGCGCACAAACGAAAGTTTTGTTCGAGCAGACGGATTTCAAACAAGCCGGTGATTTGAACGCGGGAATGGGATTACCTTTGAATCATTGAACTGGGCAGTCGTTGTTGGACGGAAATATATCCGGAAAGGAGTTGAATAGTTTAAGATGTTGAATGTTAAGATTAAAAATTATTTTTATGTATTTTAGAACCTTGAAGTTTGTTTTAGAAAAATATGTGTGAATATTTATTATGAAAAATGTAGTGTATGATTTTTTTTTATTCATGATAAGAGAAGATAGATGAAATATCACAGGAAAATGAAGTATGTGATTGATTTAAGATAAAAAGAATATTTATTTTGCTTAATTAAATTAACAATTGTTACATTACATATTTGTTAAATATGTATCTTTTTAGTTGCACAAGGATTATCCAGAAAAAAATAACTCCATTTACTTATTAAAAAAATGGTTAAAAAATATATTTTTATTAATTCCAATTGATTTTGAACATTGGCAAAATTGGAAAATATTGCAATAACTCCATTTACTTATTGACGAACAACATTATAAAGGCTGAAAATTATATTAATTGGTATTTTAATTATTTACCGTCATATAGAGCATTCTAGCACATGCTGGGAACACCCACATCGGTACACTAACGATGAACAATACAAAACTCCAGGTCGGAAATCACATTCCCATCGTTGGTCCCAAAACCCAATAACAAACGTTCTGTTACCAATGCACCAACAGATCAATAAGCATGAAGCATTTCGATTGCTGCACCATTCCTCATGTTTTACCTCACCTATTGTAACCCATAATGCTTAATTAAATTAACAATTGTTACATTACATATTTGTTAAATATGTATCATTTTAGTTGCACAAGGATTATCCAGAAAAAAACATGAACGTAAATAACATTCCAATAATTGGTAAATCAGATAAGTCGTACATCGTGAGTTTGAAGACATAGGTTCAGATTTAATATGACATAAGAATTAAAGGTTACTAACCAATTGAATGATATAAGATGGTTGGACATGTTGGACAATAAATTTTTCTAGTCCATTTTATTTATATCTTATTTTATCTTTATTGTATGCATTTTAATTTACTCCACATGAATCAATACGGTTAACAAGGCTGTTCGAACCTTTAGAATTTAGAATTAAAAATTACGCTTAATAGGGAGAAATTGGAATCTTTGATTAGGTCGTCAACGTTTCTTGAAGATTTTATGCTAAGGGCTATAGGGATAAGATCACTAGTCATTTCTATTCACCATTAAATGAAAATTAATTTATTAAATAAACACATATTGCTATGAAATGAAAAGCTTAAAGCGCATTTGACATTACTTCCCAGCTTTGGAGTCGATCTCTAGGTGTGTGTTTTGTTTTTTGATAAGAAACTGAGGTTTCCTGAACTTCTTACAATTTAAGCTATACTGCTCAAGTTAATTTCCTTGTCCGTTGAATAGAATATTCAAACTATAAAGGCTAATGTTTAGATTCTCTCAAGCCCTCTAAATTGCTCGAAGATATGACCTCATCCATATTTCTTGAGGCCATAGTCATCTTCAGTAACTTTTTGAACAAGCTTTTAACATTCGAATTATATTCTAAAGATTTGACTTCTTGTACTAGAACTCTTAACCATTTGATTACTCTTTAGAAACGAAGGAATGGCAGAAAACCTCAATGCTATTCAAATAATTGAAGAGTACGTCCAAGACTCTTGGAGTCCTCTCCAGTAGCCAGACCTGCCACATCGAATGTGATGAAGACATCCGTAAAGATGGTCCGTCTTCGGCCTCAAATGGAAAATCTTTAATATTTAGGATCGATATTGAAAAATGGCCTAAAATCCTAAAAAAGCCCTCTATGTTACTCGAACTATGACTTCGGTTTATTGGGATGACAATATTTATTATAATTTATTATAAACTTTGTTATGGCCTAATACTGTTTTCACAGAAAATATTGTGAAATTGATCATTCCTCTTTGTGTCTATACGATTCCTGCATCCTGCATTTCAATATACTCCCAAAACAATAAAGGATGATAGGCCTTTATCGCACTCCTGGTACGCAAAACATCCTTTCCGGTGCCCTTACCAAACAAAGCCCAGCACGCACTAAACCCGTCGACCCCCGTCGTTCGGCTGGCCCTGGTTGACCTCAATTTGCAACATATCGAAAAGATCGAGAGTTCCTTTTTTTTGCACTCTCTTCCCGTGATCCTTCGGCTTCGCAGCATCAGCAGCAGGGTTGCTTTGGTTTGGCCGCACAACTTCGGCATTGGGGGAAGTTACCGACATAAAGCGCATGTACGCAACAATGGCCATAACCTTTTCACAGTATCAGCACGTTCGCATTCTCTCCTCCCGGTGAGGCTTTTCTGTTTAGATTTAGCGTAAAATTTTGCAGCTTTTAGCCAACCGGAATGTGTTTGTGTGTGTGTGTCAGACAGGGGATGAACGCTACGAGTTGCACATGGTGTTTGGTAAACGATTTTACCAATGCGCTTGCACCCCATTATGCCACGTTTGTGTTGCGTATTGTTTAACAAACTGCATGGAAATGCACGCATCGCGTCAGCACTGACTCGGGTTATGCTTTGTTTCCGGGACTCGATCGGTTTCACATTTTCTGGTGCGCAGTGTGTTGGGCTTAACTGCGCATATCGTGCCCAACGTTGTGTGGCAGTGCAAATGAGTATAAATAGAATGGGCTCATTATGGGTTACAATAGGTGAGGTAAAACATGAGGAATGGTGCAGCAATCGAAATGCTTCATGCTTATTGATCTGTTGGTGCATTGGTAACAGAACGTTTGTTATTGGGTTTTGGGACCAACGATGGGAATGTGATTTCCGACCTGGAGTTTTGTATTGTTCATCGTTAGTGTACCGATGTGGGTGTTCCCAGCATGTGCTAGAATGCTCTATATGACGGTAAATAATTAAAATACCAATTAATATAATTTTCAGCCTTTATAATGTTGTTCGTCACTAAGTAAATGGAGTTATTGCAATATTTTTCAATTTTGCCAATGTTCAAAATCAATTGAAATTAATAAAAATATATTTTTACACAATTTTTTAATAAGTAAATGGAGTTATTGCAATATTTTTCAATTTTGCCAATTTTCAAAATTAATTGAGATGATTAAAAATATATTTTTTAACAATTTTTTAATTTATCTTCTATTTACGTCATTCTCTTTGATACGATTGTCTGGTGCCTTTCTAATGACATAAACAGGCGCCTTGCAGAATCTATTGCAGTTTAATTCAGCTGTACGATATCGTTTGTTTTATGGGAGAATTCCCTTAAACAAAAGGAGTTTAAGGGAGAATGGTGCTGGCTACGGTTGTAAGTCTCCAATATAATCAGTTGATGCAAAAACGTTCCTGCTACCATTCTAACAAATTGGAATTTTATAATTAAAACCAGGATTAATTAATTTTTAAATCTAAACAAAACTTGCTTAAAAATGTAAACAGGAAACAGGAACAGGTTTCGTTGAACTATTTTTTAATGTTGATCATTGATGGTTAGAAAAGTGTTAAACAAAAAAAAAAATTATGCATTTATTGATTTTGGAAGCTTTTAACAAAGAAACTCAAGATTAATTTAAATTCAATGTTACAATACAAAATTTTACTAATACTTGAATATATGCGTATTAACACTCAACGACAGTATTTTGTTAGGATGGACTAACCTCATAAACTAGTTTTAAGCGGTAGCTATGCAATGTTCAGTTAGGCTATAAGTTTGTTGAACAAATAAACAGATAATAATATTATAAATAGTGGTTTAACGATGGACTTCTATGGATTGTCTAGAACCATTTCTGAAGAATGAGACAAAAGGCATAAAAGGGATTTGGTCAAGGATGTTTCTCGAATGCTCCGAGCAACATTTAACAATAATCCATTAATATGCATTATGTTTCTTTTATGATTCGAATGTACCCATCCTTTAAACCAAACCACCATGCAAACAACATAGAAATCATTTCATTAGTCTAGACACAATACAAATCAGTTCCGTGTCAGTGCCATTTCCGGCGCTACGTCGTCAGGAAACTGGTCGCAATTGTACGTGAGACGCACGGACACGCTCACTGTCCGGTAGCGATAAAAACATTACCAAGACTGACGTCTGCCGTAGATAACAGGGCAATGCAGTGGTGCAATAGTTTACCACCAGGGAGTACATGATTCCTTTCGAGTGACACAAAGACACACACACACGGAGCAGGATAAGCGAAAAATGCTGGTCCTTCCTTTAATGGGGTAATTTTCATCACCAATCAGAGGTTCCCAGACCAGTGTATCATTACCGAAACGGACCTAAAGTCACCTAAGGGATTGGTAAAAATTGCGGATAATTGCTTTCTTCATTGCCATCGACCCGGTGGCGTCTACCGTCAGTTCCGGCCCGGAAGAGAAGAAGTGTGGTTTTAGGCGAAACAAAAACCGTATGTAGTTGAACAGGAAGGACTATTAGTGAGCTATGGGAAAGGACAATTTGTTCCACCTTATGTGGATGTTTTTTTTTAGTAAAATATTTGGCAATGGAATGCGATAGGGCTTCTGCAATGGGATTTCCACAGGAAGTATGGAATTAGAAAGTTTCTTTCCATGTTCTGTTTTTTAATATCCTTAAGCACAATTTGCATCCATTTAGAAATTTATATTTTAAATTTTTAATTATTATTTTATTTTATTAAATCACTCCAACATAACATTGCAACCTAGTCTTAGATAGACTAGATAAATGACCTGACGTAATTTGAAACGTTCGAAACCCAAACAACGAACAAAAGGAAAAACAATAAACAATGCATTATCCCGATGCGTTCTGCAACACAATAGCGATGATTGCCTGTTTGTTTTGGGGTTCGGAGTTTTGTTCGGAGAGGGCGCACTACCATTATGACGTGGCCGGTCTGCCATATTAACGGTTCGATTAAAACTCGCTGTACGAGCAAATATTTGCGTCCATAAATCAGTGTTCCTGCAGTGCAATTGCAACGAAACACGGGTGGAAGAGAAGGAATGCCTAATTGATCCCTTAACGAGACACACAAGCGGTGGAAATTATGTGCAAATAGCCGATCAACTATCGTAAATTAGCAGTATGGGACTTTGTTCTCAACGCCCGTGTTGGACGTTCGAGTGGATGTGTTCGCCTGCTGAGGGGTCAGGGATTTTCCCGGGGGTTGGGCTGTTCCAGAGTTCAGCAGGGGAAAGGTCAGTGGAAGTCAATTGTTAAGGAGCCAGCCCGTAGATATCGTTGAAGCAACGAACGGAAAAGACTGCAGTGAGTATGGCAATGATCATATTTTGGGTTATTTTATCGGTTTTTCTTATTCGTTTTTATTTTCGGGGTGTTTCTCGAAAGTCAACGGTTGGAGTCGTCTCGTGCACGGCGTATCACCTCGGCTGTGTATATGAGCTGTCTCAGCTTTATTGCTGATCATCCGGCAACAAAGGTGGCCATCATTATGCGAGCGCGTTAGCTATGGTAATGGCCACAGGCAGCCGTGTTTCATCGGTATTTTTATGTTTTTATGAGCCGCGATTTTGTCTGCAAGTGTGCGGGACCGAACTTTATACGGACGACGCATTTTTTTGGCGTTGGCTCTTGGATTAGGTGACCGGACGGGAAAGAACGGAATTGACTGACCCCATGGGGTGCCTGTCGGGAAAACAACTTTTCAGTGTACGGATAAAGCTGAAATGTTAAGCTAACTAACTGTATTTAGTATTTTTAAATATTTTACTGTATTTTACAGCAGATGTTGCAATTAAAATATTATTATAATTTTCAGCAAAATTTTTCAAAAACCAGAATTAAAAAAAAAATTGTACAACACTCACTTAAATGTATGCACTCCGCTGTACGTACAGCACAGTCAGCTACTGAGAGTTGGCGTTAAACGCGTCCAGTCTTAACACCGTGCCCTGTGCATTTCGTGGAACATGAAGGACATTTATATCACAGCATCAGAATCGCACTCCACCCAAATGGGAGACGTTTGGTCTTGGAGCCCCGTCCCTGGTGTGTGGAGAGAAATTAAAAAATAAAATAATAAATCCTGACGGTAAAGCTAAAATCGAACAACATTTCAGTAGCAATTTAAATCGCTACATGATGTCCACCGGTCCGTTGCGCAAAGGGTTACGGTGTACCGGGGACCGTATGTTACCGCTTATGCTGCCAACCTGCTTCTGTCGGCTGTGTGTTCGTGTGGCCATGCCTGCACGCCGTTCGCCGGCGTATGGGTGCGTTTTTGATATGCAAAACGAATCGAAAACAATGCTGAATTCCCCACGCACGGCTATATCGTGGCTTCTGGATGAGGGTTAGCCGAAAAGAAGCCTCGCTCTGTAGGGAAATGCGTGAGTTGGGTGTTACTAAATGGAAAATTTAACTAAAAATTACTAAAAACCAATTGATTTAAAAAAAAATTGTTACAACAATATTTTTATTCATCAACTACTTGGAACAATTTTTTTTTTTCCAAAATATGATTTAACGAGTTTTTCCTAACCCCAAGCCCTTAGCAAGCGCACCGTCACGCTTCATAAACGTTGATTGGTCGGGAAAATAGTTTCGATTCCACCCTGAACAACGAATAACAAAACCACAAAAAAAAAATGTGCCACTCTGCGCTCTGCGGGTGCTCAGGTTGTTAAGAAGAGAACTTTAATTTCATCATTTTATTCAAATTTTCTCCCGAATCATTTCGCACCTCCTGCACATTACGGTGCCGTTTTGTCCTACTGCTCTCTTCCTCTCTCCCTTCCTTTTTCCCTCGCTCTACGAGAGCTACAGCCCCCCCAAAAAAAAAACGGATGCCATAATGGAGAGCATATATTTATATGCTTCTGGTTTTCTGCCTCTTCTTACACCGGCCAGACCCACGGCCAGCACTGTTGACCCATTCTTTCGGGTATTATTTTTTGATTTAGTAGAATGCCAAAATAAACCACTGTTTTTCGCTGTTTTCGAGGGCTGCCGGACTGGACGGTTGCGCCATGGTCGCCCCGGAGCCCGCGCGATCGGCGTACCGCGAGCGCCTTAATTGCCGATGACTGGTCACGCGGTTGGTTACGGTTGGCTTTTTGACACGTTGTGTTTTGGGGAACGGCAGCCAGTTGGTAACCGGGTTGGTGAAATTCTTCTGCCCTGGCATCGGCATGGAATAGTCGCACGGGCACGGCGGAAGGTGCGAAAAATGGTTCGAAATCGGTCGCAGTTTGCTTTTCGATAAACATTTATCTTTGTCAATGGCAGGGCATGGAATATCGGAATTTATGATCGAACGTAACGAATGAGTTAGTCAGCCGGGCCATTATGTTTACAGATTTTATTGTAACGATATTATTGTTCTCGTGATGTTCATTGGCTATAGGTGTTAGGATTAAGAACCATTTTGAAACTGATAGTTTAGTTATTTTTGTTATATTAAGAGCAACAGCACAAGTTCTATAGGGAAAATTCTCTTCTTACTGCACAAAGCTATTGCTTTCTATTGGTTCAGATACCAGTGATGTGAATAAGCTATACAGTTGAACACTTAAAGTCAGTTCAGAAGTGCATGTATAAGTGACAATCCAGTCGAGATTTTAGCCATCATTGGATGTGTACCAGTTTGACATGTTCTAGTCTGAAGTTGATGGTTAGCAGCTTATGTAGCCATGCTACTAGTATATTGCAATTCGTGGGATATCGAATGTCTAAATGATCTGAAACCGCCAGTTTCAGCTTCGAAAATCCTGATCAGAATTCCCAGTAATTTTTAGATCGCTAAACGGGTGGATGTACTCTTGACTATATGGACTTAAAGTCTTCGGGCTCCTAACTAATTTGAAGATCATTGAACAATATCAGAGTTCTCAAACTAAACAGATTAAACAGAAGGGAAACAACAAATCACTAAGGTTAATTACTAGCTAGGGTAATAGCCGCCACTCGTTCTTTCTACAGTCTGACACGATCGAAGCTGGGATTGTATAGGACTTATATACTCCCAGTACTCACATACGCCTCTGAGACTTGAACCTTGTCCAAAGCGGACGAAACTCTCTTAGCCGCGATCGAGAGGAAAATTCTCAGATTGATTTTTGGCCCCGTATGTGTGAAAGGACAATAGAGGAGCCACTACAATGACTCTATGAGTTGTATGACGAGCTCAATGTTGTACAACGAATTAGACTCGCCAGGCTCCGGTGGGCTGGTCACGTCATGAGAATGACACCGCACGACCCAGCCCGTAAAGTACGTTTTAGGCCGTGCACATGGACAAACTGAGGTGAAGCGATGGCGTTGATGCGTCCGCCACAAATGCCGGGATAATAGATTGGCAGAGGTTGGTTTAGAGGGCTTCTGCAGCAGGCCAAGACCGCGAAGTGGTTGTAGCGCCGGAGAAGTAAGTAGGTATGGTGTATTGGCTCTGAGTGAGTGAGCCACATAAATAAATTATCTTTTGTATTGACTATTTCGAGAGTTATTCTTTTCCTTTCGAGACATCAATGACACTTTCATAGTTCTCTTAATGAATAATTTATGAGTTCACTAAGACATTGATGTGACGAGTTATTGTAAGAGTGATTGAATGGTCGCCACAAAGAGTCATGACACATGAGTAAACTCTTATTTTTATGAGTGATATGGCATGTGATTTAATTAAAAAAATAAGGACACTTGAGTTAACTCACGCATAATCACGGTTGAAGAAAATCAATATATTGTTTATCGATTGGGATTAATATCTCTTAGCTTTGAAGATACTTAAGATACTCAAAAGGGGGTTGAATTCTGGTTAGAAACAGACCTCAGTTTTACTGTATTCATTGTTATCAGAACAATGATTTACTATGCTGCAAGAGAGGTGGGAACATTGAGTCGCTGGTAGTACGACGGCCGTTGTAGTATTACGCTATACACCTCTGGGACATGGAACCTATCCAAAGCTGCATTCGTCTTTGGTTGCTGCGTTCGAAGATTCAGAAGGACTTTGGAGAAGCCGTTAGAATGACGAGCTATATGAGTTGGGTGATGAACTAACCATCGCATAAGACCAAAGATAAGATCATGTCATGCGAATGTAATCGAACGATTTAGCGAGTAAAATCTCTTTAGGTCGTCTATATAGAAATAGGATGCGTCGTAGACCCAATCTGAGATGGAGTGATGATGGTGATACATCTTTCACGTCAAACCGGGATAGTAACTTCAATGGCTAGTTTTTTTTTTTTAACAATTTTGTAAAGTTCTGCTATAAAATCGTATAGTATACACGATGAAGTGGTTATTCTGAGGAACTGCTTATTGTTAAGTTGTTTAACATTGAAGCGTTCGTTGTTTTATAGCAAACGATCAACACCGTTGCACCAGCACTTCGGAAGGTGCACATCATTCGGACAACCAGATCAAAGCCTGGCACGAACAAGCAAGTGCCAGCTCTTGAAGCAAACGCCTACTACCACACTACCCGCTAAGTGTTGGTGCTTTTATGGCACGGTGCAAAGTGACGTTTGTGTTCCATTTGCCAACACTCCGCAAGCTTTTTGGTTTGTGAATAATTTCATCCAACACGCGCACTCTTGAAGAGTTGGAATGCAAGTTGTGGAACATAAGATGAGATTGACTTATTTCCTTTTATCTTAGCCAGCTTTCAGTTTACACCGCTCCCGTATGGTCTTATGTTTGTTCAGATAAAAAGCCTGTACTAATTGGCATTCAGCTTAGGTGACAAATTTTCCTACAACCTCGGTGAATGCTCCAAAGTGTGAAGTAATACTGGGATTCTGGAAAAAATCCGCCCAACTCGTAGAAGAAGAAAAGGGCGAAAAAACCCACTTGACTGCAGCCTGCACTCGTGCTGCCGGCCTTCATTTAGTGGCTTTTCGCACAGACAGGCAGGAAAATTCTGTTTTATCTTCCAGCGTGCAGTATGTTTTAATCGCCCGGCTGCATTTGCACAGGCTCTCTTGAATGCAGCGAAAGAGAAAAGGCCTTTGGTGTGGCATTCACGGCAAACGGGACGGGTTATCACCTTCGCATTGAGATTGATAAATGTGCTAAATGTGGTGCTTTTCACCCGAGCACGAGCTATTATTCCGGTCGAACGCGTCGTTTTATGTTTCAACGTCGTCGAGGGATGTCGCAAAGGGGTGCACCACGGTTTGGAGTGTGCAATGATGCACACAACTGCAAGCGCCATGTGCCGTGGTTAGTGGACGGGTACTGTGCATGTGTGCTACTTTTTTTAATGCTTGTAAATTAATTTATTTTGCATTAAAAAAATATACCCCGCTTGGTAGCAATATTAAGATTAGTTCTCTTTCTTCTAGATGTAGTTAAGATGCCCAGTGACGAATATGACACGATCGTATCTCATTAGTAGGAGCAGTTCATGCAAAAACGAATGTGTGGCACGTTAATGAGCAGCACAAGACTCCTACACCCCTCCATTAGTAATTTAGTCGCTTTATATACCCGTTTACATAAAAGTTTTCGGTTTTGATGTTGGGTGGCGTGAAATGAAGTCAATCACACTGAAATGCTAGCTGACGTGAAACCATGCTGGCGGAAAATTTCACTTAGCATAATTACGAAAAACATCAACTGGAAAACGAGCTATTTTTATGGTTGCTTTCATGGAGTGAACCAATAATAATGCTTCCCCGCGTTTTTGTTCGTGCGCTGCCGTCGATTCCGGCCACACTGTCAAACAATGACGTGCCGTGTTTGCATTGTGTGTGCCTGAATGTGATCAAAGAAACGATCTCGTCGCAATGTGAACAGGTATCGTTTGAAGTGAGAACTTCTGCGTAGAATAATGTAGAAATTAAGTTCGCAAGCGGTGGGGAAAGCATGAAAATTGCAGGTATGGATATAATTTAATAATATTGTGAGCGACGGTTCGCAAAACCATCCCTATAGTGTCATGAATAAATATCTATGAAACAAATTAGTGGAGAACAGGTTAATATCCGGTGCGATAAGATGTCATTACGATTTTGTTGAACGGGTTTTCCCTTTTGTCAGTTGTCTTAGAACAACTTTGGAATACTGGTCTATTACAGACATTTGGGAAAAACATAATAAAACCAGCGTTGGTTATCCGTTCAGTTTAGGTAATCAAATCAAGTTAAAAAACATCCGGTCAAGAAATATTTAGATGAGGATTTTCTAAACAAGATGTCGGTGGCATTTCAGCATTCGGTGGCAATCCTGGTTTGTCAGATCCATTACCACAAAAACAATATTATTTTGGCGGACATTAAGGGAGCTGTAGAAATGTATGAGCACTAAAGAGGGATCCTGTGCTACTGCTGGTTTCGTGCGACTGGAGTCATTATAGTACAAGCTCTCGAGTTTCGTGCTTCATTCGTGGTAATTCAGAAATCCCAGTTCAGAAAAAGGCCAGTTTGTTCTTCGTCGTCAAGCTAGTTAATGATCATATGGAGTCTCTGCTGACTATCAACGAACTTCAAACCGCAGAATTCGCCAAACCCTCTGTGAAACCTCGCTTTGGAGTGCCAATGAATTTATGTACGTCCTGTTACCGATTAATGAAAAAATCACAACTTATGTTTCAAATATTTTGAATCCTGCTGAGGTTCTATAAGGTACTAAAGACCATTCTCCGGATATGTCTATCAAAGTAGAGAGTTAAAAGAGATGAGAGTAACGAAAGTTGTTACGACACCACGAAGAGGTTGCATCAATTTTGGTTAGCGTCGTAGAAAACCCTAAATTCCCATAATTAGTCTTTCATCACTTAGAACTTCCAAATTCTCTATATCTGTCTGAGATGGGCCGGAAAATTTATGCAGGATGCAGCAATATGTAGGCTTCTAGTTGCTTAAAGGTTGGAACTCAACATCAGTGCCCGGGTCTGACCTGCTAGAATCGAATGAAAGAATCTAATGAAAGTAGAATTGAATTCGAAGATCTTCGAAGTTTCGATCCTTGAAGTGCAGAATAGCTTTGAAGGAGATGTCGTCCACCGTTTGAAAGGGAGCCCATGATATACTGCTTTGCAGGTTGACTTTATTAGAGTCAATGCCTTATGATAATCTTCGGGACTCCACAATTGATAGGTTCCTTGGTCGCCAGACGTTAGTTCCATCTAAGAGTGGCCAAGCCTCTTAAAATCCTCAACTGGAATGAAAGTCGTTAATCGTCAATGAAAAATATTAACAATTATCTCAGCTTTTGTTAGTGAATTCCTTAACATTCACTTTAGTTTCAACAGGAAAATCGGGGCCAAACAAGATGATGCGGAGATGGTATCACCAGTAGCGGATTAAACTGTTTGGAGACCCTAGGTGTAACCGATGTTGTACTTCGTCTATAGGTTAATGAGCCACTGGGTACCACTACTGTCAAGACTTTCCTGGATCGTCTAGACTATAGATTCTTCTAGATTCAGCGAAAGGGTAACGCTCAAACTTTAACTCTAATTGGTGTCACCAAAGCTTGGTCTATTACGTTCAATTACCTAAAAACGGCAAAAATATCAAAAATTGATATTTTTGGGAATCTGTTTTAGAACAATTGCATGCAATAAATCAATATAAGGATCGAAACATATCAGTTGGGAAAACTATTCTAATATGAGAATTTATTTAATTATTTTGGGATATAAGGAGCGTACAAGGTCGGAGTCGGACATAAGGACCTGTTACAATTTATTTTACATACTATCGACATAGCTTACAGCATACCAAAGTTTGTGGTTTAAAACTCATCTAGAGAACCTGATAACGAGTTTCGGTTTATATCGGATTAATGTAATAAAAATTAGAAATGTAACAATTATGTGACAGGAATAACAATTATATCATGCGTTGAAAATGATTTACCGTGTACAATAAATAGTCCTTGTCGTACAAAACGTAGCTCATGTTTTATAATTGACATTTGTTGCCATTAGCTTCAACAGTGCGTTGCAATGTATGCTTAAGAATATATTGTAAACATTTAACATCGCTTGATCAATTGATGCAATGTTCGGTGAGTACGCACTTTCAACAGCGTTCCAAACAAAACACCATCGGCTTCTGCTTAAACCGATTACACATTCAATCACGCTAGATTATCGTACGCGAACGTTTGGACACTGTACTGCCCCGGCTAAACATCGATCGTTTATGTTGCCGTGTGTTTTGCCGTCCGCACATTGTTCCAGGGAAGGGAAATGAACGCATTCATCCGAAGGGTTGTCCCCATTGTTTGGGCACCATTGTGTTGTCCGGCAGAATTGTTGGTGGATTTTTGGTCTCCGGCCGGACGGTTGTGCATGAAATGAGATTTTCCATTTCCCATACTCCCATTTTCCGGTGCGGTGCACATTACGGGCTGCCGCACCACGGGCGCTACACTTGCATCGCGATAACGCGTTCCCGATGAATGCGAGATGCCCAGGGGACAGCGATCAATTTCCTCACTATTTGGGTCGTACGCCCGCGGAAGAGTGACAAGTGTGATAAGTGTGTGTTTATTTGTGCTGCACCCATTCAAGTGCGCGCCCCATCAATGGGCGATGACGCAATGGGCGGAAGTGTACCCAGAAGGGTGTAGTTATTGGATGATTTTCGTAATTTTCATGTTTGTTTACAGGCAAAACATGTAACACGCATTTCGAAAACATTCATCAAAAGTGTAAGCTATTAGGTTGGAAGTAAATTTGGGGGAAAAGAAAGAATTTTATAGCACTTTATAGCAAACAGTTTTAATGCCCATAATTACCTATCATCATTCCTATATTTTCTCTTTTTCTGAAGGGATCCAACAGAAAGTCAAACCTTTGAAAGAGGTGTTCCATAGCGAATCCTAAAAATAAGAAAATAAGATAAATTGCTTCATTTTAACATACGTCACTCGCTATTCAGCTTCACTATTCATGTCGTGTCCTTTTGCTCTTTTGTGTAACTTTGTATCGCGTATGGTAAGAAGGTTAGGTAAGGACATTGTGTGGAAGGACATTAAAATATCCTTCGTGTCTCGTGCCCGGATGATGAAAGGTCCAAGCATAAAAGCCCTTTCCCAACCGATTCATGCATTTCTTTCAGCGAGGTTGAACACTGCCTTATGAAAGAAAATTTGAAATACAAGGTTCTTTTTATGATTAATTTAAAGAATCAAGAGATTCGCTTTTGTGCGGTCGGCGGATGGATGGGGCATGTCAAATGCAGGTAGAACAGTTGTCAACGACGAAGGCGACAGGCTGTCTGGCGTGGTAGTTCGCAGGTACAACCTGGTAAAAAGAATGCGTACAAACTGTTTCATTTATGTGTTGGATTCTTTTCACAATGCATGTGTTTTCAAATATGGTATAGGAATAAATTGTAAGATTGTTTTAGACAAAATACCAGTGTGCTACAATTGTAGCACAACACAAGGATATGAATGGAGCGGCAGTGAACACAATGAGGACACTATATGCTAGCATACAGACACAGCGTTTGCCAGGACATGCCCACAAGGACATGCTGGAAGGACACATTAAGCAGCAATGGTTGTATTTCTGTATGAGAGAAAATCTTACGCTGAATAGACACAAAAGCTTAGTGTCTTTGCACCATACAGCGTTGTCTCGCTCGGAACCAATGGTTGGTATTTGCAGCAGAAATTATACGATCCACTCTTGGATCTCTCAATTGGGACGAGGGATGGACCTTTTGTTGGGAACAATTTCCATACACTGCACACTGGTGTGCGGTAAGTTTTGGGCGACGCTCCAGCACCGGTGCGGTCCATTCTGCATTTTGCGACACAGTTGCATTCGAGTGCAGCAAATAGAAAAGGATCTTTTCTTCCATCTAACTGTCGCACAACAACAACCTGAGTACCGAAAACAACGGTGCCTGTTTGTTCTAATATAGCATGCGCACTGTGGAGCAATGTTTGCACACAAAAGCACCATTCGGAGAATGGAGATGCTTTTGCAATTCATTCCCATTGCTTTGGATGCATTTGTTCATTGTTCATTATTTTTCCTAATAAATTGCTTGCATCTTTTCAGGTTTGTGTGTTGTTCCTGGTTCTGGTTGTTGGTGATTGTGCAAGAGTTTCATGTTTTGTTATTCATTAACAATATTTATCTAGCCTGTTTTAGTGCAGTGTAGTGAACTTTGAGCAGAAAAGAGTAATTATTTTCTTCCAGTCTATTGCTTTTGCTTGTGGAATCATTTAAAAAAACAATTAATCTGATTTTAAAATTAGTATGAGTTGTATTAAAAGGGTTTGTTTGATTTTATTGTAATTTCCTATCAGTTTTTATCGCTTTTTTGTGTCACTTGTTAGAATTATTATTGATGAACTACAAATCTCTAAGCTGCATTTTCTTTTCGTTCCACACAACTTGGAGAAAACTGTAAAACGTGACCATTCATCTTTTTAAATACAACAAAACAAAGCTTTTCCATTCATGAGGGAGAGATTTCTATTTTTTTGCTCTACCAATGCTTCCTGCCGAGAGACCACAAGAACAAAAGTCCCATTTTATGCTATGCGTGTGTGGTCTCTTGTGGTTTAAGAGAAAAAGTCCACAAATCCCTTTTTAAATGGTTAACCTTTTTTTCTTCTTTTTGCCAATAAATTTTAATTTATTTACAAGAGCTGCCAAAAACTTCTCGTCTACGATACTTACACCTGGTTGTTGAAAATTTTAAAGTCCAACGTGCGGAAGAAAGAGACGCGCGGGTCTGGATGGGATTTGGGTATCGGCTTTTTTCGTGCGAAGATACGACGCGCTTACCTTACGGCTATCTGTACGCCTCGATTATGCAGTGATAATAGAGCAACAAAAATAAACCTTGTATTAGGGTCCATGTAGAATTAAATCATGCTCTACCATCGTATTGCAATTTAATACATTAAAATTCCATGTTTGAATTTTATATTGAAACAGAGCATCGATGATGCATCGGTATTAATTATTTAAAGTTTTTCGTATTTTGTTTTTAAAATATTTATTTCTATTCAATTATATATTCCATCTATCTTGAGGAATTGATCTTAATGTGATCTGGGATCGTCGGCATTTTATTGTGTGTAAATCGGCATTTAGCATTAATCTGGTTCTCATATACTCTTCGTATGCCGTTCAGGGTTTTTTTTAAATCCTATTTAGACTTTTCATTTACTTCATATAATTCCAACACAATTGTTTGGCAACAGCACTTTTCACTCCACACACATAAATTCATTCGCAATTAGGTAGAACGGTGGCAAGGGTTCGATTTAAGCTTAAATAACAACAACGAAAAGTTCGTTGTCCACCTGTACACTCTACTTCTTGTGTAGTGCACGTTTGTTTTTCTATTAATGTTATTCTCATTGTTAATACGCAGTTCCCGTACCGGGTTTACTATGTTCATTGAACAGCAGCAATTCTTACATTCGATTTACGCATTCATCGGAGATTTTTCATTGTATTATCCACCAATCAGTCCCACCCTCACGCGCACCGTTCACCTGCACATTGGGAGACAGATTAAACCTACTAGCGAGCTATTGTTCGCCGGGCGGGAGGCAGTATTTATGATTGTAGTGTTTTCTGACTGTTTGTTTGTTTGCTCCCATTGTTGATGGGGTGTATTTTGGACGATGAGTCCATTGTTGGATCTGTTTTTTTTTGTTTTCCCCTGAAACAGGTAGGGCGATTGTATTCGCAAGGGGTCATTTCGATGGTTAGAATGAGGGCATTGGAGGATGAAATAGAGATGAATGCATTTGTCACGAGTTTAGTTGTACAGCATGGCATAAGGAATGATATATCTGTTGATGTGATGATTTCATCAATATTTGACGATTCAAACAACACCAACAAACGTTTCGCAATTTAGAATGGATTCTTCTCACGATCGAATCGCATTTAATTTATACATTCTGTCAATTCTGCAAATTTGCATTTCTGTCTTTTCCTTAAACTTGCATCACAGTTAATTGAGTTTTAAAACATATGCTCTACACGTTTGTACGTAACTGCTTCACACGGAACGGGAACAACAAAGTTCGTCTTCTGATAAAATCGATCATAGGCATAAGCATCCAATAAACCTCGGAGATGATCGATTGCGTCATAAAGCAGACCGCATAAAGATAGATTGGATTTCGAGGCATCAGCGAGCACCGAAAGCACCAAGCAGAGCATTCCCAACTCGGTTTCGATCAGCTTCTTTTCATCTCCTTCTATTTTTTTTCGGGACCAAACGCGGTGCCTTTGTTTTGAGGCTTTTAAATGAGCATCACTATAAAGCGAAGGCATAAATAATAACTACAAAAAAAGCAATAATACTAACACGGCTCACGGTCGATTGTAAAACCATCCCGGTCCTGAAGTCGTAACGAAGGAAGACATTTCTTCCTCTCGTTGCAATATAGCTCCGGTACCGATATAAAAACATACCAACACACACGCGCATATGGGTGGATCGAAAGACACAGAAATATAAAAGAGTTAAACGAAATCGTGCATGCATAATTTAATATTTTACTACCACCTTCTGCGTGGTGTTGCGCGGTACAGGCGCGATCGACCATTGAAAACGAGCCGCCAGACTGATCGCCCTAAGGAATCGGTTCGCCTCAAAGAACGGGCGGGTGGTTGACAAACGTTTCTTCATAGCCACCCCGACGAAAAAACAAGAAAAGGAACGGTTTTTATAATATTTCGCTTCTTTTATACCGAAATTAGCCGACTCATCAACCCCGCTAGGCGAAGGTGTGTCCGTTTTGATCATGGCCGGTTGTGGCAGTTGTTGTAGGAGGTATAGAGGGTTGTGATGTTTATGCCTAACACTCCTGCGCAATTGGAAATGTTTCTACTGGATTGAGAATGACTTTCTTAAACTATTCCTTTTTTTGGCAAGAACACACACACAGGGTGCCTATAATGAATGTATCCCAGGGTGGCATGAGGTTGAAACAAAAGGATTTCTACCAGGAACACGGCAGTACATATTTCACCTATCGACCAGATGTTCACTCGGCACGGAGCAGTACTCCTGGTCAGGTGTGCAAAATCTGTTCGCTTTTGCTACGGGAGGGCAAAACCTTAGCCGAACCCTGTGGAGTCATTTTACGACCGTGGTCAAAAGTCAAAACATCATTCAAGGAACAACGTGTTGTTTGCTTTATTCTTCGTTCTTAGAAGTACTTGAATGCATTACTACATTACCAACGACCCTGTCTGGCTTGAAGAGGTTTCCTAGCACAGTGGAAACAATTGCTTATAATAGTTTGGCTTCGTTTTGTGCCATTGAGCTGTCGCATGCAACACGGTAGGTATCAATATTCTTCGTTACGTATAATAAAAGAACATTACAAGGGAAACATTGTGTACTATTGAACTTACAGTACGTTGATTGAGGGTCATATTTAATCAACACAAGACAAACGCATAAGCCATGTTAGCATCTCAATGATTCCAGCTGCGTTGAAGAATGTTCATGAAATTGTGGAATAAAGAACAATGAATTAAGAAGAATTGCATATAATTGTGTACGAGACAATTCAATCTAGGAATAGTTCCAACTTTTCCATATGTAGGTGTTTTGTTTGCCAGGTAAAAGTATGTGGACATCATATGCAGAACATCTGGAAATAATCTGTACCAAAGTGATCAAATGATTTCAAACAGTGACACAGGGTTCTAGAGGAAGGCACACACATGAGATCTGTATGATGCTTTTGGCATTCAAGGATCATTGCTTAATTTTTGCAAGAATCCAACATTTGAAGTTTGCTGTATTGAAACGTTCTGGGTAATATGAAGTGGAGTGGAGATAATGACGCCGGTCTTCCACCCGACCTTACATATAGGGCGCTTTGCCAAAAAGAAGTCGTATGAAGTCCAATGACTCAATCTTCGAGGAAATGAGAGAGATTCGAGAAGTGAGTCGAGAACCCCTGTATTTGGAACTCTTCTTCAATAGACTAATTCAACTATAGATCGTTAGGTTGATCGTGCAGGAAGTGCACCAGGCAATCGTATCATTTGCAACACTCTACTGGAATTCTATAATTTATTACAGGTAACTACTCATTTGCAGAATTACAGCAATTGGTGGATCAGCCTATTGGTAAGCAACAATCCTTCAAGTCCACTTTCCTTTACCACTGAGCTTCCTCAGAGCAGCTGAAGATGTTCAACAGGAAGTTGGTATTACCAGCAATGAAAAATAGATATTTTGTACACAAAAATGGATTTCTGGAGATAGAATTCGTAAGAGGAGTATCTAAACTATTAAATTCATTTCGTTTCACAACATATAGGGTTTTCGGAGATATATTCGACTAGTTTCAGCGATTTGTTGAATTGCTGGGAAGATGGTGTTGACAGCCGAACTATTAAGCGACTGTTATGGAAATGACAGATGGACAGTAGCTGTTCGATATACCTTTTCCAGTAACAGTTTTATTGGCCATTCAAATCTACTATCACTTAATAGTTCTTCGGATGAAATAACAGCGCCGGTCTCAAACGGCAGGACTGGAGATCGAATCCCATTCGGGCTGTTACTCCGTACTCAGGATTGACAATCCTATTGCAAGTATACTGAAGTCACCTAAAGACCTCTCGAGGTTGTAGTGCCACAGAAGAAAAAGAACTTTCCAAATTATTAAATAACATGATAAATGAGTCAATTATATATTCGAGCAAAATATCTCGGTGCAAGGCGTTATGATATCTAGGGCATATTCTACACATATTCTAGGTCCTTGCTCAAATGTATCATGACCAGATCTTTAATAACGAGGCAGAGTTTGAGAAAAAAAGTATTTACAGTTCGATAAATGTCTCTCTAATGTGTTCCATATAACATTAATACATTGGCCGCAAATCTTGAAAGAGCTTGAGAAGAAACTCACACATTTATTCATCTCACATCCAATTCAGCTTAATATTTTCTGAATAGAAAAATTGACTTCAGATTTTGTAAAAATATAGTAAAATTAATCTCTGGAGGTTCTACCCTGTATGACCCCACGAACAATTCATCACCAAAACTAAAGCATGAGTCACACCGAAAGAAGCGATCGTTTCGTTCCCTTTCGTAGTATGAATCAATTTTCTTGTTGTTCTTCAACTCCACATACAGCGGTGTAAGAACATTATCCGCGTTCCTTTTCAATCTTTAACCACCGGAGCAAAACATCTTGTTTTATCATCTCGCTCGGCAAAGGCATCAAAACCACAGCCACACCGCTCGGTGTGTGTTTTTTCACCTCCGCGGGGCCGAACATGCACCCCACTGTAAAACCATTTTTATATCGATCATTTCAATCATTCAAAGTGTTACACGCTTCGTTTTCCATTTCAAAGAGACAGCGCGAAACAAGGGCCCCGTAGCATGAGAATGCACGGCCCGACAGCGTAAACTATTTATGACAGCTTTTGTTCCTGCTCGCGACGACCCTTGCGGGCAGAGCAGGGTGTGTGGGAAGGTGCAAATTGTGTGGACCTCGGGAATGTGCCTGCAGGCCGGTCTAAGGTCGAAGACGCAGAACAGTACATTCTGCCAAAGGCGAAGAGCTAACGATCCACTCGAAAGCCGCGGCTACACGGCACAACAAATGGCCCCGAAGGGAATTCATCTTCAGTGGTCGATCTAGGGGTGGTAATAATGTACCTTGCCGCACTTCGGCACGGGTCCACCTTCGCCCATCGGATGTGTGTTTGACTCTGCCAGACATTCTGGCACCGTTTTGGGCTTTCTTCTCGTCTTTGTCATTCCGAACGAACGATCCTCTTCGCCAGACCCTACCAGACCTGCTGGAACCGTCGTCGTTTGGGACTTTGTCGTGCAGGAATGGGTGGTGCAGGCAGACGGGAAGGGTCGCTGGTATCTTAACTTCACCAAAGCGAGCCAGAACAGTGATGGCTTGGCGAAGGAAAACAAAACGCACCTTTTCAGCCCGGTGCATTGTTTGTGCGGCCATTGGACAGATCGACATAAAGGGAGAGAAAGAAAAACAGAAACGGGAAAAGAATAGAATGGGGTCCGTCATGAAAGGATCGTGCTGGCAGGATGGATGATAATAAAAGTGTTTTCCACTTCTTTCCTCACGTCCTCCACGCTCTTTGCGGTACGGAGTCCTAATAAGAGTAAACATTATGGTCCGAATTCCACATTCCACGGCATTCCCGGGCTCATTTGGTGGGTGTTAAAAGGAGAGAGAAAGAGTGCATCGAAAGCTTCCCCTGGGGACCGAAAGCCGGGAGGAGGTAGAAGATTTATGACCCTTTGGCATGCCCTGACCTGCCATTGCCATGGGGACGCGTTGTCAACTTCCTTTGGTCCTGTTGGCTTGACCGTGCCCGTGTATTAGCAAAACGTACGTTTTCTCCTTTTTCCCCGGTTACTATTTGACAGCCGGAAGGTGTGAAAACTTGTGAAAGAATGTGATTACGCTTGGAAGGACGAAAATGAAGTCAAACATCCTTCTCCTCCAATACCATCACCTCATCCTGTGATTGTGCGCGTGTGCGTACGGGTTCCGATCGATAAAATGGCATCAGGTTGACCCCGGGGATCGGGAATTAAAAGCGGCATCTTAAGCGTCCCCGCTAGATGCCAAGACACGCTATTTGTTCTACCACAAAGCACAGAAGATCGTATCATTTATCATCATTGTGTGCCCCGGGAGATGGCTCGTACTTGTTTCGATCTATTCACGTTGTGTGTTTTGTTTCGTTTCTTGCGCGTTTCGACGTTTTATTGTGTGTGGTGATGCGTCTTTTAGCGTTAAAACTTTCCACCGCCGAACATTCGGGGTTTTCACAATCGTGATGAAATATTTAGCGTTAATCTCACGCACACTCACCTGGCGGTGTGAAGGGCACAACGATAAATAAATCGAAACGAAGATGCATTGCACAATTGTTTGGCCTAAGGGGAACTGCTGTGAAACAAATTGACCCTGTGTGTTGAGTGCTATTTTCCGCTTGTTTACGAATCAATGGGATAGTGCATTTTTGGTTTAGCTCACAAACAATCGGTAACCTTCGTCCTTTCGAATTTTGAATGCTTTCAAAAGTATTCCAGGCAGTGTTCAAAAGTATGAAAGAATCTCTGCGATAATGTTGAAGTTTTATTTTCTAGTTTAAGGAATGGAACTTTTCTCTGCGTGAAGAATATGTTTGACAATATTTTGGAATGCATAATACTTTTGAATTGTTAGTAAATTTGAGCTTTCGAATGGTTGAAGAAGATGAATTCCATCGTTTCTGTAGGTGAACAGGCTAATGATCAGAGTTTCACCCTGCAAAGGTGATTTCGCCAATTCAATTGAAGGTCAATTCTTCAAAGTACTTTTAAATGTTATGAAACGTGTTCAAGTATGCAAGTTCAGCCTTGGACAGGCTAAAAAATGCAAAAAGAAGTGGGAGATAACAAATAGGAGAAAACTCCGTTAGAGTATCATCTGTTCAGTTTAAGAAGCTCATCGGATTAAAGGTAGTCTTTGTCGCGACTGGCCCTTGAAGCTGAGGAATACTCCGGAAAACATATTGTTGATACATCTATTTTATTTAAAAATGAATGTTTGTTTGTTTGTCTGGCCTAAAACTCGAGAACGACTAGACCAATTTTGAAGAAGTCTTCGAATGATTTGCTCTTATTTGTCCAACAAAGTTTTTGGGGAAAATAAAAGTTGGAAAATTCCCAAGGAAAATCAGGTACATTGGAAAAATAGGAAATTTCAAGATTTTTATTTCAACGTATGCCAAGAGCAAATTCCAATGCCTACTTGGAGCATATCGATTTGTAAATTTATTCAGGAGAGTGGTCAGTGATCGAAAGTTGTTATGATGCCACGAAGAGGTCGCACTATTATCGGTTGGCGTTTCCAAACCGAAGAAGAAAGTGTCGCCGTTTATCATTAAGAACTTCCGACTTTTCTGCGTCTGTGATGGGCAGTGGAATCAGTGGTGGAAGTAATCCTGTGGAGGCTCTTAGAGGAATGAAAGTTGGAGCCCAACACCAGTGACCGAACCTGACCTGCTTGAATCTAATGAAAGAAACCTAGGTTGGGTTAACTTCTACGATCTTCGAAGTGCTGAATAACTTTGATGGAGATTTAGTCCATCGTCTGAGAGAGAACCTCTGATAACCTTACTAACATGTTGACTTGATGAACTTCAATGCTTTACGAGGCTCTTCTGGGCCCCAAAGCCGCTAAATCCACAAATGAGTTGAGGGTCAGTCGGTGAGAGAATTCCATTTGAGGTTGAGCGGGATGATGGAAAGCATCCAGATTTTCTTCATTTTTTGTTAATAAGTCCTTTAGCATCTACGTTAGCTTCAACGAGATATTTCAAGACCAATCGTCTGACACAAAAATACAGTTTCTGATATTTTTCACGTTTGCTTAAACCGCTTGGAATCTGAAATCTGAAGTGGTACAAGGTATCGAAGTAGACAAAAATACTTCTGGAACATCTAGAAGTATTCGGTTAGATTAGTATCAATAGAAGATTGAAATCACCTTTGGGTGGCTGGCCTTGTACATTGAGCTCCTAATGTATCATTAGACTAACGTTGGAAAATCGTCTCAATATTTTTTTCTCTAAATGGACAGAGGAGATGAAAGCGGAATTCCTAAGCGGTCGAAGGACGTGGTAAGTAAATGAGATCAATTTCATCACGATACTTTCTTGAGCAGTGCCACTAGTGATATAATGGTAATGAGTACTATGTTAGCGCTAAGTATACGCGTAGCAGAGATGGTCAAATATTTAAGTGGTTATGAGGTTGTGAAACACCTTGCAGTAAGGAAGAAAGAGGAGAAGACGAAATCAGCTAACAAATGTTTCTGGAGTTGAGAACATTTGTAGTTGAAGACCTGCACTATTCACTGTTAAAATGAAAATGAGGTTTAGAAATAATTCTTACCAAAATTGTAAAGGTCTCAATTATTGCATTGATTGATAAAATTGATGCTCATCTTATCAAAGAACTACGCCTTTTCTCCTCGTAACATGGTAGTTACATCAATAAAGAAAAAAATTATATAAAAACAATGATGTTGTTGATGATCCCTACTTCTACAGATTATCTGCATATGATCAAGAAGAAAGACGCTATCATTTTAGATATATAAATTTTACTAATCTTATAAAAAAATCAAACCTTTAATTTTGCTGCATGCTAAACGAAAAATAAAAACAATTCATAGTCCGAAACGATTTACATTGATAATACTTAAATGTTTTCATTAATCAGACATTTCTACAGCCCAAAAAAGTAGATCAATGTTGATGATAGATTTGTCCATTAGGAATCGAATCATTATAAGATATTTTTTATGCAACTCACGATCCATTATACAAGCTAATAGAATCTTTTGATGGCATGAGTGGAAACGGATCAAAAAAGCATAACACTACATAGACCAAAAAAATCCCCATCGAATGCCGAAATAAACAATAGGGTGTGTTATAATTCGTTGCACAAAAACACAGCCCAGGCGTACGGAATAACCGTACGATTCGCTACGGTGCATCTAGTGTGCCGTATTGGCATTGCCTGCTCTGATTTCGCTACATTTGATTTCATTTGAATGCCGAATCGGGCCGTGTGAATGGTGAAACGAATTCGGTTGATGAGGATCTAACGCACTGTTTCCCGGAACCGGGTCCCTTCGACCATCGAGGTAAGGCGCATCTTTTCGGCAACCCTTGACGGAGGTACCTATCCGGTGCCCTATCGTGCCATAACATTGGTCTGATGTGTCTTTTTTTTGCTTCATCCAGAAAAAAAACCCGTAAGTTCGGGAAGTGTTTTACTACATTGTTTGTGCCTAATTTAATTATAACATAACCTTAGTTTTTTTGCTCTCAGCTCATCCCAGTGTCGGTTGCTGTTACCTAAACGTGTGTGTAATTTAAAGAAGCTCGTAAATAAGCTTCTGGTGGGTAATTTTTGCAGAAGCGAATCGCAAGAACAAGACGCCATACACTTCCGGGTTGTAAGTCATGGGGAAAATGTTTTTGTTTCTAATTTATGACGTTACGCATCGTTGTACCGCGTCCGAGACGATAATCGACGAATTGTGCAAATCTTTTGGGAAAGACCGAGAAGGAGAGTGAGTGAGTAAAAGATCGCGTCTTACTAAAGGGATGATCTTGGGAATGTTTATGATGTGCGCTTAGTGCTGCAAGCAATATTTACGACACATCTAATGGCGTATTTAGCAGTGCATTAGAGGTCCTAAAAATTTCACGCTAAACGTACTGGATTAGATTTATGGTACAGTGAAAGGTATAACAAACATTTTTTAAATATCCTGTTTTTTTTCTCGGTTCACCGTTTTGCCGGTTGGTCGATCGCGTACATTTCCTTATCGTTGGGAGTTGATCTTTTAACACAGTGTTTTATGAACAAAAAAAAGAAAAACGAAACCAGTTCAAAGACCGGTAGTTATTTTCAATGGTCATCGATTGACCCTTAACCCTTCGTGCGTACCGACGAGTGAAAGTGAATCTGGTCGGCTAGACACCGCCGAAAAACAGGATGCTCGACTTTTGGTAATTTATACCACTGGTTCACAGTCCTATCCAACCTTTTTCCACCAAGGAACACGTTATGATGAGCTAACGACTTGATTAATTTCTTGTTCTCACCAATTGTCGTTCACCTTAACCTAATCCGAAGGATCGTTTCCCATAAATCATGCTCTCCTGTTTGTGTGTTGTTATCGTGTGCATGTGTGCACCGAATACCTCCAGGATGTTTCCGTAACTTTCTTCTGGCCAGAAGTTAAATAAACAAATAAACATCACTTTCTACGGGATGCGAGAGAGGTGCAGGATGTCTGGTATGTTTGGGCAAACACGACAGGACGATCTACTTTCGTCGAAGGGGTCGCGAAGGAAAGCGGATGCGAGCGATGCAAATTAGGCATTCGATTGTGGTGGCAAACGGAACACAGAAGGCTTTCGTTGGACGTGTGAAGCTGATCCACCATTCCAACCACCGTAAAGGAAGATCACTGATGGCCGTAGGGCAAGCGAGGGTAAGTTTTCGGACGCTTCTTACCGCACAAGACAAGACTATGTCAAAATTATTTTTGACAGCACACTAGCCCGTAAACGGGTGACCCGGACGGATCTGGTCAGCTGGACAATCACGGGACGGCCCATGTGTTTCGAACCAGTTCCGGAGCTAGAGCTTGGGAAAATAAGACGCTGTTTGATGGTGCGTTTTAATTAAATTTTATGGACCGTTAGGAGAAATTATTTGGGCTTTGATTTCGTGGATATGGGATAGAACACTAATGAACCATTTTTGTTTCTCAAGGTATCATAGTACTGCTATTGGAGATCACATAAACTATTGTATGCAAAATAGAAATAAAAGGCTCCACTGGAAGATTTTTGAATCTATAAAAGTTCAGAAGAATGTTTCAATTTAGCATGAATTAGGTCTTTTAGATAATATTACAAAAATGTTTGTACTTTCAAGAGATCTGAACAGATGTTTCTTCATATATTATTGCTTCTTAGTACATGTTTTAGTATTTTTATCTAGCGGTAGTTTTTGGATTTTATGTAAGGTTATATCTGGGTGACTCGGAACTCAGGAAGATAAGTTTGCTTGCTTTTTAAAGTAGACAAACATTCCAGTCCGGAATGTTTTTTTTTGCAATCACAAACTCACAATATCTTTTAATCAATGTACTAAAACTATGTATTATTAACAAATATGCACTACAGAGATGTTTTCTCATCACTTC
Organism: Anopheles minimus; assembly: GCA_000349025.1. Lineage (NCBI taxonomy): Eukaryota > Metazoa > Arthropoda > Insecta > Diptera > Culicidae > Anopheles > Anopheles minimus. Next base: position 2,548,674 of record KB663666.1, read on the forward strand.
TTCTTTTGAGCGTTGAAGATGTTGACTAATTAAACAATTCTTGATTCGTGACTCGATTTTTTTTTGAAATTTAGTATTATGATTATTATGACGCTGGTCTACCACTCGACAGGCCGGGACCAAAATTCCATCCTGACCGCTTTCCAGCAATTCTTCTAGAATACAGCCTGGCCGTCATGCAGTACGTAAAAAATCTATTATGACGGTCTTTTTGCCGTATTCTCATCGAGTTTTATAAATATTGGCTCAAAAACGTTGAATTGAGTTACGTAGAGATGTTATTATGGATCCAATACATTTCATATTTCTGTAATTTGCTTTTCAACTACTGTTTATGTTTCCTAAAGTGTCTGTAAGTAGCTCTATTCTTCTATAATCCTTTGTGGTACAAAACCAGAACAAAAAGGAATGGCTAGAAAAGATCATTTAATTTCCTCAGGCTACTCAAGTCCGGTGGTCTCATCAGGGTGAAGGATGATCACATTGGAATGAGTTCCTTCAGGCTATTCCATCCTAACATAACACACTATTAAATAAATTTCCCTTTTTTATTCCGAGATTTGGGTAAATAACACACTCCTCCGCTGGACAAACAAAGTTTTCGGAGTCAATTTTGTGCATTTGTGCAATAGTTTTGGTATTCTATGCATCAGAAGAAAATTTTGGAGGAAAACACTAGCACAAAAAAAAAGGAATTTGAAAAAGCAGACATTTGAAAACGGCGAATGAAAATACAACGGCCTGGAAGGTTTAGCTTACAGTAGGGTTTAGCATAACAATGTTGAACAAAAAATAATCATCGAACAAAAGAGGTCCCAGGATCTTCCTCGTGGCTCGATCCTTGCCGATGAGCAACAGCAGAAAGGGGTTTCAGGGCAGTTTGTACAGCGTGCACAACTACGACCTGAAGATACCGAGGGCCTGTGCTGCTATTTCCACACCAGCTACGGCATTTGATACCCCTTTCTGTTTTTTTTTTCTGTTGTTCGTTTGTTTCGCAGACAATATTCGACAATCCCTCCGATTCCGATCTGATTCTGCTGTTTCCATATCTGTTTAAAGGTCTGGTGCGATGATCTAGTTTTGCGAAATCTTCTGCTCCTGTTTTAATTCGGTACAAGCGCTTTGTTATCCCGGCTGTTGCATCGGAGGGTTGAAATTCACGCACACACACCAAACGCTTATCCCGTCGGAAAACAAGGGTTCCGGAGGGTTTGCGGCCCTGTTGCGCCGAGTGGCCGGTGTTACCTCTTTTTTGGTTGTTATTATTTTTTGCGGATGATCACATTTGATGAGTTTTTACACAGCCTCACCATACCCTTTGTCGCTCTCATTAGGTTGTTCGAATTCGTTTCCGGATCCGTTTAATGGATTATTACCTTTCTTACCGATGGGTAAAGGGGTTGTGAAACGCTTCGCACACTCACCGTACGCATGGTTGCATCACTTTGCGCCTGCTTTCGTTCAGAGATGATGCTGACGCTGATTGAAACTTTCCTGCGACGGTATGGAACAGTGGGCAATCGATTCTGTAGATCCACTTTTATAACTTTCTGTAAGTTAAATTTAGATTAAATATTTTTTGGAAAATGTTATCTGTCCGGCAGTATATGTTTTAGAAACAAAGTTTATATTTTAAAATTCTGCACTTTTCAGTAAAGTTTTTCTATCGCGAATGTGATCATTTTAAATATCACATAACAGTAATATTTTTTTCGTATAAATGTGTACAATATTGAATATAAATATGGGTTTTTATAAAATTAAATGCAGAAGCACTTAGGTAAAAATATAACAATATTCAACGGATAAATGGCTGATTGGACGATCAGTAAGAAAAAAATTAAATCTATTACATATTTTTCCAAGTTTATTTGTGTTACATTTTAAATAGATGAGTAAGTTTTGCTATTTTTCTTCTATAAATTAAGGTGAAATATTTTGGCCATTCATTCTCAAATAATTTTCTTAAAAGTTCTCTTTTTCCTACGAATATGGTTTTGCAATGATTGTGCGCTTAAAGGAAAATTACATCATAAATTCAGAGTAGTAGTAGAAGTTTATTTGACTTTTTTTTAAATAAATTTGACCATTTGACGTATTGATCTCCACATTGTTGTGTTCCATAACTATTTAACATTGTTGATGTTTGTTTTATGTTTGAGCTGCTTAATTGATCGATTTTTCTGTTTGGTGAGGGAACATTGATATAAAAACACACTGAATGGTTTTTCATAAGAAAATTATTTGAGAGTGAACCTAACAACTCAACTCTATGCTAAATAACCTAATCCTACATAAAAAAAGCTACACTTAGTGGTTTGATATCATAAATCGAGATTCGATATTACATAGGTATTATTTAGGCACTTGTTTGTGTAATTCATATTCAGTCTATCTATATGATCTTATAGAAACTTTGTTTTTGTCCTGTTAAATGAACTGAGTCAATTTTTAAAAATGTACAATTATATCGAAAATATTCTTACACAACAATTATTTATCCAGAATTTTTAAGATATTATTTTTCATTTCCTTCAACGTATCTACCATTGCATCTCTTCGATACCAATCGATCGGATTATGGGCACAATGCAAATATCCATATTTTAATACTATCCGCATCTTCGTTCGCAACACAGGTTGCCAACGTCGGCAAAACCCAAAACCCTGGTTCTCTTTCATCCTTCAAAGCGAATTTTACATTGCCGAAAGATTTGCATATGTTTATCATTCAGCGCAACACACAAAGCACGAGCTCTTTGAGGCTTTAGCACGGTTTAGAAAAATTGTCTCCGGCCGCATTGTTGCCGTGCTTGGATGGCGTGTGGATTAAGTTCTTTGCGTTCGGTAACTACGGCAGTATCGATTTGCTAAATCTGGATGATCTACGATCAAACATGCGTGTGCGTGTGCGTGTATTTGGACGGAGGCTTTCTTCCTCATTATGCTACATTGTGAGTTTAGGACAACGCTACCCTCAAGAATTTGTTCCCATCGCTTGGGTCCCACTGTTGGGTCTGTTTATTCGGGCGTCGGCTTTCAAAATCGTTCTATTTGGAAAGTAGGTGTTCAACTCATTCAACCAGGCCAGCTCGATAGTTTCATACGAAACGCGCCCGGCTCACGACCTCAAGGGCCGTCGTCTCCCAGCGTCTCAAGTATGGCACGCATTCTTTCGGAAACGCTTTTTTTTTCCTTTTTCTAAATTTTCCCTTTTTGTACGCGTTCCATTGTGTGGATGATGTACGGCCTAGACTTTACGCCCCAGCGGGACACCGGCGACAAGCTGTCTGGGTTGTCGGACGGCTTTGGGTCTGACTTCTGAGCATGGTCGTCAGGTCGCCAGACTGTCTGGTACGGGCCATCCTTCTGGCCATCCTAATCCCAGGAAATGACGCACCAAATGTCCAGACCGTTGGAATGTCCCGAAGTCCTCTAATGCTCGGGCTCACAATGCCGTTCGAACCCAACCGCAGGGTATCGTGGGATGTGCACCAAAATCAGGAAGACGCAAGCAGGTACATAACTTTATGAATGGTCAATACACCTTCACCTTCGCCCATTACGAAGCCTGGGCAACTCATTATGCCTGCTCCTGGGAAACTCCAACGGTTCTATTGTGCCCGAAACGGTCATCTGTAATTCCCTATTTTGCTGCTGCAGCACAAAAAATACTCAACACACCAGGAACAACAAAAAAAAACAGGAATTCTCCACTGCAAGGTCAGAGGATGTTTTTTTTTCCTCCCTGTATCCGATACTCGAACTTTGTTGCTCCTTGCCATCTTGCTGTTATTTCGCTACAATCAGAAACAAAGAGGATAAAATGAGAGTTCTCGGTCAGAAATAAATGGGATATTGGAATATCAAAAAAAGTCAGGGTTAAACTGTGTGGAGGAACAAAAAAAAACCAAGGCAACAGAACGAAATTTCTATGTTTTTGCAGTATTTTTTTCTTCATCGCCTTAGAAAACTGATTTTCCCACGGCGCGAAATGGGTTTTTGGGCAAACTTTACAAATTGTGTGTTTTGTGACCTTTTTTTATTCACTGTTGGTAATAGTCCCGGAAAAGAAATTTGCTCATGCCGTAATTATCGACAGATTGTGTGCTGGGTTCAGGAAATTTTTTACGGGTTCACAATACGAAACGATAATGATCTTCTTTAACCCCTTTTTGTCTTTGGGAAGAAAGGTTTAGATGACGAAAATTTTAAAGGTTTTTATTGGAAATATTCGAACTGCTATTTTAAAGTATTTATGACTATTTTATAAGAGAGTTTTAAATGCTTATACTCCTAGTTTCAATTCTAATACAGCCCAATTTCACCTTCAGAGGATTGGTTCCACTCAATCGACATCGATCGGGAAAGAAAGGGCCGTCCGATCGGTATCTTCGATTGACATCTGTCACTGCACCGCATCCGCTAATCTTTTTTTGCAAAACATCAAAAGAGATTGAGCATTTTTCGGTCGGTTTCGGGAAACGGGAAAGCGATACCCGGTCAAAGAAAACTGCGACAGAAAAGCTCAAGCAAGATTAATCTGGTGACACACAAACATCTCAAAACCGGGTGCACCGATCAGCATCAAAGTGGTGCTAGGCAATCGACGTTGTAACGAAAATAAAAAAAGTGCCATCCTTCTTACATTGCCAATTCGGCATTTGTGTATGGGAATTTATTATGCGGACAATCCGGATCAGGTTCGTCTTCGGTGGTAACGGTGTGTGTTTCACTCCCAGCAGGGTTATTGGTGCAATTTTAATTGAGTTTCACGGTAGATTACATTTTAATGAAATTATCATCCGTCATCTCGATGGGCCATCCCGGAGAAGGCATGAGAAATGTTTGTGTTGTGTGCTGCATGTTAAGACGGATTTTTACGATACTTCAATCAGGAAAAAAAGAAAAGGGGTACCGGCGTATGGTAAACCATGTCTCGGCAAAACGATGAAACGAGATTGATGAACAGCACGAGCTATAGGAGAATGAATATTGATGAGGAAACCATGTGATATTTTGTTTGGTTGAAATAGGGTGACATGAGTGAAGGAAGGTCAAACGACATTTTTAAATAGTTGTTAAAAAAATTAAACTTTAATCTCAGGAAATAAAAACAATTGAACTAAGTTAAAAGGAATTAAAAAAAAACTATTTAATTCGTTCGTTAACCAAAGGAACAATTTTTCTGTGTCGTAGTTGGTTTGTTTTTTTTCGAAAACTGTCCTCAACCATGTCTTGCAGACTATGTCGTTGTAAACCACCCTTAAACACAGCTCCGCAGCAAAATTAATCAACTTTGGTAGGGTAAGATGATGGGATGAAGAAAGCATTAAGGATCGTACAAAAACTCAACTACAAATAGGGAGATAGTACTGGCTGACCTTCGAAAGTAGTCTAGTTTTTTTTCTTAAAAAACGAAAAAAATTAAACCATTCCATTACCTTAAAATGAACCTTTTGGAATAAAATTCCGTTCTGCGAGCAACATATGTGGATGTGAGCAAAAAAACCCGACACAAAAGGAAGATGAAGTAACCTTTGGTTTTGTTCTAGCTGTCACTCAAAAGGACCTCATGTCAAGATGTCAGTTTTTCCATTGTTTGCCTTGGCGTATCTATGTGTATCTTTGGACGGTGAAGGTTATGTACATTGTGAACCATTTACCAGACACACAGATAGCACCGAGAACCGCAAAATTTCATCACAAAATATATTTATCCCCCTCAAGAGTACCAAAAGTGGCCAACATCCTTTTTTATCGATACACACGCTAATTAAAGTGATCATCATCGTTCAGTCTTGACTTGATACGAAAACAATATTTATCGTCCACTGCCCGTCACTGTTCACTGCTGTATTGTGATGCGGTTACCATCTCAGCATCATCCCTCGGAAGACACGAAACAACTAGCAAGAAAAAAAAAGAACCGAAAGGGGACAAAAACACAGCTCAAGAGCGAGCCGAAAGCTGTTTAGCTAATTCCAATTTATGGCTAATATTACAGTTTTATTTTATTGACTTGATGGTCCATAGAAATATTGTTATATATCTTATTCACTTGTCGGATTAAGAAAATTGTGTATGGTTTATACGATTTCCTCCGCAGGGGTAAACTTCCTGCACCGGGCCGGGGTTTTATGGTGCAGACATTCGACAAGCGGTTTGATGCCTTGCCTGCTCTTTATTGGTTGAAGTGGTTTTTGCCGGCGGTGCAAACATGCTGCGACGGAATCTTTGAGTTTAATGGGTCGGTTGGATTGGGAATTGATTGGCAAGATTCGCGGTGCAAACACAAGAACTAAATTTGGCCTCATTCTCTTCTGGCTAACGTCGCACGAACGTTGGAAGGAGTTGAGACTATACGGATGAGCTACGAAAAGAGTTTATTGATGGTTTGTATTATTTTGTTTGTGTATTTTATTTATAAATGAAGATACTTTCTTTAGGCAATTTATACGAATCTAAATTATGAGCTTATCTATTAATATCACAATATGAACTGCTTATAGAATCGGATCTTTCGAACTCCATCCAGACTCTGAAGAACTCCACTCATGTTTTAGTAACTAAATGACAATAAAACATTAATAAGCTCAAGATTTTTGAATATTTCATACAAAAGCATTAAAACACTAAAACACTTTCTAAAACCCCATCATTAAAACACCTTTTTTTATAAAGCCGCTCGGTTAAAATCTCAAAATATTAACTGTTTTAGAGAAATTTAGCATTATTAAGGTTTTTTTTTTTAAATCAGTTACATTGTACGTTGAGCACTTTTTTCTTCAATTTGTTATTACAACTCCAGAGAGTCGTACATTATTCGTTTGGTACAATAATAATGTTTTTATAATAAAACAATGTTATCCATATTTTTAAACAAATTATCTATAATTCTCGGGCATTTGATTAGTTTCATTACATTTTAGTGACAAGAATTTGATGACTGATGACGTATATAAAAATTCTATATTATTGTTATTTTACGTTCTAGTGGAGCGTATACATAGCAGATAATTTAGAAAACTTTGAGGTGCTGTATTTGTATCACTCAAAAACAGGTTCATTTAGATACTCTATGACATAAATAAAACGATATTAAGACCATCAAGAATAAATCCCACACATCGTTCCATTTGCGATAGAAACATCATTTAGCAACTGTCAACTTCTCGCGGGACTCGAACGTCTAAAGTGTTCTCTAGTTAATAAGTAGGGAATTGTACAACGCGCGTCGATCAATGCCGTGTTTGCCATTCACTGTGCCTGCCGAACACTTTTTTTTCTCCCCGATTCACTTTTAATCCAGTCATCTTCACCATTCAATCATCCTTCCTATTCTTTTCGACCCTGTACGCACCATTCATTCGGCCCCGCGCGTCTCCCCGGTGCTCCTGCCACTCCCGTATGGCCGGGATGGAGTAGGGAAATATTTCCCAAATTGATATTTAATAAAAATCCATCGCACAAAGATAAAAGTGCCACATTCAAAACATCCTTAGGGCTTATTTTCGAATGCTCTTTAGCGTGGCCGGGTCGCAGGTTAACCGACTGAAAGTGTCGGAACGCATTAATGGACGGTCCCGGGCACGGAAATGGACATTCCAGACAGTACGGAGCCGTTGGTTGTGTGTGTGTGTGTTTGTGTGTGGCTGTTGATCACTTTTTCCTTCACGTAACTATAAATGGACGGTATGGCGAGGTATGAACAATCGTTGAATTTGCTCATTCATCGTGATGATGATCGGAATCGGTCCAGAAAAATTCGGGAAACAAAACCAAGGAAGAAAAGAAAAACATGACAACAGTCTCGAGGAATTCCGAGCCGGGTTCGGTGTGTTCCGGTACATTAAATTAATGGTCGAATGGTTTGGTGGTTAAGGCCAGATAGTTTGAAGTCAGAAATATGTTGAGTAACTTCGATTCCAAACCTCCTCTGGTGTGAAGAGCATGTGTGATGGAATAATTTATTATGAACGGTAGATAGTTCAGGTAAATCATTTAGGTTTTGGATGAATTACTACATATATCTTATTAAAACTGCGAATAAAATAAGTAATAGATATTTTAATTTAAAAAACGCGCCATTAAAAAACATCTCCAAGATAAACTGTCCATGTTTCTGTCCGCACTAAGGTGCGATTTATTTCTTCGTCTTCTGCTCGATCTCTACCATCGACCATCATCGGCACCGGCTGTCGTACGAAATAATGAAATATTCTCGACCTGCACGTTACTTCATTATTGATTTCTGCTATTCACAAGTGAGCGACGTTATTGATTTCTGTCAAACGACACACCGAAAAGGGGGATTTCCTTCGCGCTTGTAGTACACCCCACAATCGCGCGTCCATTGTGTGAAAGCAAATCTTTGAAGCCATTGTTAGGCGGATTTCGACTGCAACCCGTCACTGGAGGAGTGAAGCTGGGCTACGGCAAACGGGGGAACACTCCGTTGGACGCTTAATTCGACAAACTTCGGCTTTTGAAATCTACCGATTCCTGATACCATAACTCAAAGGAGCAAAAAAAAAGTCCTGAGCGCAAAACAAGACACACGAAAATTTCTTTCAAAATGGTGCTTATATAAAACCTTGCAAGTATACATATGACAATAGTGATCCCCTCTCTTGCAAGGTTTGCCATAATCGGCCAAACGGGAACACCTTCCCTGAGATGAGGTGTTCTTACCCACCCATAAGCGTAATAATTCTTATCAACCTATTCCGCTCGTCCACATGCAGCTTGGGCAAACTTGTCCGGATTCCCAAGAGGAAGCTTCTAAAACATCTATCAACTTAACAAAAGGCCACATCCCAATGCCATGTTCGCGCCCGGGCTGAAAATGTCAAACGTACAAAAAACTTTCGGTGAACAATCGGACGCACAAAAGGGCAGAAGCATTTCGTTGAAATTCTTGTACGCCGATGAAAGTGCGTCAACATTGTCACCCGGGTGAGGGAGTATGGCTGTGGGGAAGGGGGTGCTGGCTGAGGAAATTCCCTTTTGATGGATGAAAATGCATCAAATTGGCCTTCTTAAACATCAAAGCAGCAGACCCGTGAGCTTGATTTTTGGGGAGCTGTTTGATGGTGTTTTGCTATTGTGTTGTACCTGCCTGGGCTTACAAACGGAAATGAACAACAGAAATATAAACTGCAAGTGAGCTGATTACTTAAGAATTGAATTGTACTAGAGCAAAATTGAGGCACAAGCGCAATTGAACGCTCAATTGATTGTACAGTAGTAAAAAACATTAGTTTAAAATCAAAGTCGTTTTATGGTTTGTACAAAATGTTTATTTAATTGCATCGGCGGATCGAATAAAAGTCATTGAAACAGATAAATCTATTCTTAAGCAGATAATTTACTACAAGTTCCCAATTTGTTTTCGAAGAAGATATGTTATAATTGACTGACAATTATCGATAGATTTTTTCCCCAGGAATAAATAAAATTGGACTAAGTTGTGCGAGATTTTATGACTGATAGAATTGATTGAATGATTGAACACCCAATAGCCTTGAATATACTAAGTATAAAGTGAATTGGAGTACCTTTATCCAATTTCTTTATTTCGACTGTACATAGAGAAAGTTTAGATGACTGTTTGAATGCTCTGATTAAATACTGAGGCTACTAGAGACCTTTCAATATCTCAGAGCCTGAGGCAACAAGCCTGTGAGTCAGAATTACTCCTCTATCAGATCTCTCCTAATGAAGGTGTGCTTCTGGAGTCTCAGTTTTGTGGACCTGATCCGAATATTATTTTTTCGTCCTGCTTGGAAGTCTTAACCACTCAAAACTTATTCGCTAAGTAGTGTAGAGTACTTTTACGGCTAGTCGATGTTTTAGATACATAAGGTGTAACTTGAAACATCTTGAGATAACAATGAAGTCACTTTGAGCCATAATTACTATATTTCACATTTCAAATCCTTCTATCCATTTCTTCGTTATCAGTTTTGATGTCTTTCAACTTGCATGGTTTTGTAGTCTCTTTTAAAACCCACTGTTAATACTGTACCTCTCAAGGATATCAATGATATCCTCGATTTGACACTCTTATAACTCTCAAAAGTTAAACAGTGAACTGTAATTTAAAAATAATTCCCTTAAAGATGATGTGATCTCATTCATATCTTTCTCACATCTCATCTCCAAACTCCAAAAGTGCCTACAAAAATTCGTTCTTTGCATCCACAACACTTAATATGGCTGACCCACTAATAGGAGAGCTACGATAGGACAGATACGAGCGTTCGATGAGTTATACTATGTTTTAAAGCCCAGCTAACAAGCTATCTGTTCGCCATCGGTACGGGATCATCAGAAGAGTCTGACAGTTAGATAGAGGAGCAACATTCAAAAAAACTAATCACCTCAAGCGGCACCGAATGGCATTAAAGTGTTGTGGAACGAGAATCTTCCGAATTCCGTTCCGAAATGGAGCTTTTAACCATCCCATGCCACCAGCGAGATCCGGCGCGAGAAACAACAAAAAAAGCTAAATGCTATCGATCAACTGTCTTTTCTCCCCCACATGATCGGTCCAATTTCCATATCCAGTCAAAGGTGTATTTTTTTTTTGTTCCAACTCGTTCCACCCCAACCGGGCTCTAGACAAAACAACGAAATGCGGCGGCACAAACACGATACGTGACTATCCCTCCTCACCAGGCTCTAGCCACATCACTTGGAGGATTCCGTACAAAGGTCCCGCCCAAGTTGATCCATCCCCCGTACGATCAACTCCAAAAGAAGTGTGGCGTACAGCAAAAAAAAGCACCCGGACACCGTCGGTTCGAATGTGTCCGGAGGAGTCCACAACTTCACTGGAGGTGTTGGTGGTGCGAGGTGATGCTGTGTAGAATTGGAAATATGATTTATCACTCCACTAATTCATATCCCGAACAATAGGTGTATAATGTACTTTGACATGTTGAAAAAATCATAAAACAAATAAATTGTTGATGATATGGAAGAATCCAGCAACCCTCGAGACTCTCGCCAGCACACGGGCCTTTGACATGGGGCATGGTCCTTTTGGAGTCGACCGCAGTTCGTGGTCGGCCTTTTTGCTACGGGCGGTGATGAACGTTGAATGTGGCATGATCCAACACTTCCCGTCGCTGGGCGATCGCGAACGCAAGACACAGGCCATAAAGCATACAGCCGAACACAATTAAGACATTTTGTACGCGCACATGTATTCGATTTGAACGCGTTCCAGTTCATGGGGACCTCTTTGATCGCGCATGATGACGCAACTTCGTAGCGCGAACGCTGGCCGGAACCCCTTGAAGCTTTTACGGTGGCTTCGAGAGCGATCGAGCTGATGACGGATGATCGATTAGTTAGCGGTGGCTAGTGGTTAGCGGATTTCGGAGACTTCCCTCGTGCAGTTTCGCCCTTTCGAGGGCATCCTCAAACATTGATCATGCCTTCGCTTGGCAATCTTCCCATTTGGAGAAGCAAACCGCAAACGAATCTGAAGATCTCCGGGTCGGTTCGATGAATGAAGACACGTAGCCGTAAACCTTTTGCGGCAAAAGTGTTGCTGAAGGGATCGGCTTTGATATTTAAATTAATTGATAAATTATTCACCCATACCGGGCATGCGCTATTTAAAAACTATGCGCGCAAAGTAGGAATAATGGGTACACCACGTACATCACCACTTTCCCGTCGGGCTCGGCGTGTGCACTGGAATATTTGTACGATCGAATTTCCACTTGTGGATGTGCACTGCAATAAATAAGCATTAGTGCTGAGCCGTTGATTTGCGGCAGGTATGAATTGTGTAGTTGACTGGCACATTGGAGGCACTTCCATCCACCACATGTTGGGACTCCTGCTAATAATGCTGTTAGTAAACATTAGAGGATTAACCGTTGACAATTTATTGCAGCGCCAGAACTAGGGAGTATAGCACAAATGCGCTATGATGTTACGATACATTAATTTATTTGAGTTAAACATTTTTCTCGTACATAAACGGAGGGCTTAAGCGTTGCACTAAAGCGTGACAAGATAGCCAATGATGGGTTATGTTGTGATATGGTTTAATATCTGGATCAACGAGCTATACTCTAATTCTTTTTTATTGCTAAATAATATCGATCTTTTGGACGATAGAAGCGGTGCTAAATGCTTCTCTCCGCATAAGTTCTTCTATCAAAACATTTTCAGGACAAGTAGAGTCATCTTACACAAAAATAAAACCCAGATTGAGACCTCTTTTATGCTCTCCAAGAAATTTATAAATTTGTGAAACTATCCACTAATAAATGATTATCCGAATGTAATACATAACATTTAGATATTGAAATATATATTAGACTTGAAAAAATAAACATTGGAGCACCTGGTAGAATTTTAAAGCCTAGGGCAATGCTTAATACTGAATTTAGAACTGCAAATTTTTGTTCAAATAATTCTGTTTTATTTGAAAAAGTTAAATACCTACAACAACTTAGGGACTAATGTCGACTTCAATCTTAGTTTAAGCAACCTTAGGACCTTTGATGATTCTTAGTTTGAAGATGGCCAAATACTACTTGTTTATTAATTTTTATTATATATTTTTGTGAAGATAAATCAAACGTTTGTGTTTTTATGTGTTACTGAAGTTGAAGTTACAAATCCTGAAAGTAGATGTTTGTATGGTTGATCTTAATTTCAATTAGATGTAATTGAAGGTGAAATTAAATAAATTTATAATTAAATGCTACGGAGGGGATTTTTTCGTTTTTTAAAAACTTTTATGCTTAAACCATTAAGCTATTCTTAGAGTAGATGTAAAACCAGTCCATTAATACAAGCGAATCGATGGAAACTCGCCATCTGTGGTTTGTAAGACCAAACGAATTAAACAGCCTTGCAGAACCGCCTTCAAATATGGTTGCAAAATTTTCACAAAACTTCCTTCTATCCTGCCATTAATAATTTTGCGTCTCGTAAAGGGTTCAATCGGCATTTTAAAGTAATTGTAAAATCATATTGCCCTCAAATCGCAACATCCGATCGTTACGCGCATTGATTAATGATCCGTGCATCGTTTTTCCCGCATTGGCCAGCCCACCGATTGATAACTCTATTACGTGCTAATGGGAATCAAGTTTTGGCACAAGAAAAAAAAAAGATTTCCACCACACCACTTTCTCACCCATAATAATCGGTGATAATTTATCGAACCAGTGTGTGCACCATAAAATCGGTAAACGCCCAAAATTTTAAAACTCTTAGCTCCGATGCTTTACTCGAAGCGAAATTATGAGAGAACGAATATATAAAAAAACGGACCACATTCTATCCTCCAGCCAGCAGGGGTTATACACCGATCGAGCCAGTTGACATCATTCGCCAGACGCGTTAGATTGGCTCAATTTCTAATGGGGTGCTAATATTATATTACCGTCCTATGGATGTGTGTGTTTGTGAGCAGAATTAGCATATGCTGTGTACCCCTGTTTTGCAAATTCGATATATGGAAGAGAATGTGTATAGGATAAGGGTGGATTTTTTTGTCTCCCTTGGTTACATTTTGCGTAAAGCCCTATAAGCTACATGTCGATAAAGTGTAAGCAATTCGGTACGCGAGTGATGGGAAATTTAAAATCATGTCATAATCACCATTTTGCAACATGCCTACCAGAAACAATCGAGGAAGGTTTACACATGGTGAAAGGTGCGAATGAAAACGTTTTGCTGCTGTCTACAGTTTGAATGTTTCACTAACAACAAAAATGTCTCCTTAAATGGCGATATATTACGATATCGATATGTTATAAATTTTTCGGATAAGTCAGGCAAACGAGCAGGAACTAGAAGTTTTGATTATTGACGTACTGTCAGAAGTAGGATTTTTGGGTTATGCGGAATATCAAAAGAGTGTTTTCCTGTAAGGATATTTATAACTGTCATTCTTAGTTTTTCCAGAACAAATTCTCTATAATTTTATCATAAAAATCTATTATCAAGTCTTGAGTAAATAATAACGAAAATAACGAAACATGAAATCTCAATTCTGCCAAACTTCTATGTTCAGTTCTTGTTCTTTTTATCTACAGTATATTTCACAAATTTGTGGTTAGTTGGATGATCCAGAGTTCAAAATTAAAAAAAGAAGATAATTCGATCTGATTAGTTTATTTGAATTCTTCGACATGTCAAACACTTGATGATTTATTTTTTAACATCTTCTAATAAACATCTCATAAGAAGCACTAAATTAATAAGCAATTGATGTTATTCGTTTCTAGTTTATAGGTAAATGTTATTTAGACAAACATCCACTATATCCTTGTAGACTTCCATTTTCAATTAGTAAAGTTTTCCTTGTGAAACATAATTCCTGTTTCTCTTTGGTTGTTGATTGCTTCTTCCACCTCCTGTTTCTGCGGTTCCAAACTCCTGACAATAAATATATTGTATATTCTTTAGGTGATCTAGATTTATTGAAGTAGGTGTTTCTATATTTTGTTGAACAAATCTCTTTGCTTGTACTCACATTTTACATTAGGAGTTTAATTTATTCAACTTGTTTCCTAACATGTTTCCCAATATTCAACCAATTGAAGATTGGTATGGAGAACTTAAATGTAAAATCAGAAATAAGCTGTTTTCCGTTAAACTAATTAAATCGTGAGAATATCAAATAGTTTCTTCAAATGATTGATTACATAAAATTTATATCTTTGTGTGCTTTGTAAAATGTTCCAGAGTTCAATAGTTTAAGACACTATCCATAATCGTATTAAAATCCATCAATAAAAAACCCCTGGGGTTTTGGAGTACTTTTTCGACTGGTCCAAATTTTTTTGATTGTTTTTATTATACTTTATTGTGTTTTTTTTTCTAAATGAATCTTACAAAATTCTATTTTTCAACAAAGACAAACCATTGTAAACATTCCATTGCTCTGATTGGCCTTTGAACGATCGTACTTCGGTAAAGATTAGTTCTAGTTGCTTAAACTACATACCAACAAAAACGTTTCTTTTTCTTATAAATGCTGAAGAATGCATTCCCTTGCACCATTTCTTGCCCGGATCGATCCACAATTCGCACCTTTGGCGTACAGCAAAAAAAAGGGCAGTTTCCCGCCCGTAACACCACCCCAAACCGTCCCAAACTGCTGCAACAATGCATGAAATATTTGCGCAAATAAATTTGCATTATCGATTCGCATGTGACAAAATATTATAAACTGCCTTTATGCAGCCCGGAATCATCACAGTCCGGTCGAACCGTTCCGTTTGCCTGGCATGCGTGCGAAGGTGCGAACCCCCAACCCGGGCACACAGTGAAAGCGCGCGAATTGCTGGCAAATTTATGGCCTTCCCCGTACGATCAGTTTGGACCGTTTTGCAGCCAACAACAACCTTCTTGCGCGTACCGTTCCATGACCACCTGGATCCAATTATTTATCCGTTTGCAATTTTTCCATGATTATCGAACCAGCTCGAGGGCGGCCGTGTGTGTGTGTGTGTAGGGTGTCTTCGGTTGGTCCTTCGTTCGGCAAGCGTTGTGTGGATCTCAGACAGAGTCTGTCTGTGTGGTGTCCGTGGTGTGGTCTCGGCTTCACGATGCAAAATATTTGTTTTTCATACACTGCAAAGTGAGCATAATTCGTTTTATTTATGTTGTGCTGTTATGATTTGTGACGCTGAACTTGTTGACCGTTTCGCGCATCGGTGTTATTATTTTATTTTTTTCCCCCCTTCTTATTGATTGTGGCTGTGGCGGAGAGACGTGGTTGATTACGCTTAACAATGCTTATGAGCTGTGAAACCTAATTTACTTATCAAGTGAAGCATCGAGGAAGAAGGAAAGCGTTCCGTTCACAATCATATTGATTATGTCAAATGTATAAAAGGAACACGACTTAACGGTCGCTTGTAGATATGCTTAATTCAATGAACTGAGTTTGAATTATTGAAAATGAGTTTTTTTTTATTAAAAATCTAATGACGCAAGAGCTTACAACTCTATCAGTTTCATTTTTATTAGCAAACGACCATGTTAGCTGAACAATAATTTCCAATCTAGATTTTTCTCAAGGATATCTTTATGCGAAAGTATCAATTTCCAAAAAAAACCGTATGCAATCGTTAATAATTAGAATAACAATCGAACAATTGCTCGCGTTACCCATCGCGTTTGTTTCTTTGATTTCACATAAATCTTTCATTTGCATGACATTGACCGAAGAAATGTGTACGGGACATTGAGCATGAATCCGCGAGCCAAACGAGGTTAGTTAGGACGCAGCCCAACTTCAGTGATCGTTCTTCTTTGTTGCCATTGTTTTGGCGATTTAGGATCAGCGCACGAAGATGGAACCCTTTCTCTTATTTGGCGCCTTTAATCGCAAATACCACCGCGTAACGTTCGCCGGTGTCAGAACGTATTCTCATCTCGCCTAGGACTGGGATCTCTTCGCAACCCTTCGCAACTGGACGCACCGTGGCTTGAGCGATAAAACCAGAAGCTGTAAGGGTTTGCTGGGCTGGGTATTTGCCTTTTCATGCTGAATTACCAAACGTTTTTTGCGAGGTGCAACATTCGGTGACCTTATTTCGGATGATCCCAATTCGTTCGACTGCGGGCCCTTTGGAAGATTCGCACCGGAACGAGGGAAGATTTTATTTCGCGCCACATCCCGGCGCAAGCTGCTGTGAAAGGTGAAAGAAGCGATTTTGATTAAAATTTATTAAGATGTAAACAGGGCCAATCCATTTTGCACCCGGAGTACCTACGGGACAGTTGATGCATTAGCATACAAGCGTTTTATTAGGTGGCACTGCCTTTGCATTTTTCCCATTTCCCGGGTGGTGTCGTGGTTTAACGGATTTTAGCAAGCTTTTCTTTGGTGTTTTTTCTTCTTTCGATTCTTATGCTGCATCTTAGAAAGAGTACAATCATTCTCTTGTGTCAATGTCTTTCCATAACGCGCCCTTTTGGAGGTTGGGTTTTGGAAATTAATTTACTCGCGTTTGTGTCACACATACCTTGGTTCGACTGATGTGGGTTTACATGATTGCCGTGGAACGGAGAAACCAATGGTGGATGAAAGTAATTATAATTGGCGAACTGACATGTAAGCTGTAGGAAAATAAAGAAAATTCGTTAAGGATCATATTGGGATGGGGAACTGCAGCAGGATTTTCTCCAGATAAATATGTTTTAGAAATTATGCGGGTTATGTATTCATCATGGTGAAAGAAAGGTTAACACGAGGTTTAGTTGCAATTGTAGAAAACTATTCTACTCTGCCTGTGACGCTTAATCTTGGTTAGAAGAACACGGATTTATAATTGGACCAACGTGTAAGCCGTTAAGATTGCTACTAATGTAATAGCTGTTCTTTGAGAATTCAGAAAAGGTGGTCCTGCGAAGAAAACGGTTGCTTTAACGGCTTATTACTTGGTCTCTTGAATATACGTGTCTAAAGATTGTGTCGGTTGTGGAAACTCAAAAAGAGGCGTAGTTCTTTTCATTAGTGAATTTGGAAAGGTTATTCATAATCTAATGCTTTCTTGTTTGGGATTTAACGGTTTTTTATCGCAACTGGAGAGGTAGAATTTAATATAATGAATCGATAAAGTAATTTACGTTATTGAACGATTAATGTCTGATTTATTTTTTAAAAAGAAAATTGGTTAGGTATTATTTGCTATAAGCGTCAACAACACTTGGAACTTGGACAACAACATCACCAGCGAAATCCGAAAGCGCATTGCTCAGGGGAATCGTGCCTACTTTGAACTCCACAAACTCTTGAAGTCCAGAAGACTTCAGCTGCGCACAAGAGGCTTCATATATCGGACGCTGATGCGTCTGATATTCCTCTATGAACTCGAGTCCTGGACTACGAGTTAGCAAAGCTGTTTGACGATGCGGATATCCTGACGGTACCCAAAGCCGGAAGGATAAGTTGGTTGGGGACGCCGGACTCATGTTCTATCAAGAAGGTGCTCGTCAGCGACCTGTACGACACAAGGCGTTGAGGAGCTGGATCAAGCGGAGTCCACCCTGAGGGCCATCGAATGCAGATTCCTATGGAGGAATGCAGCCATTGATCGAGTTTTTTGAAACAGATGTCTCTCAGTCGTACTTACTCAAAAATACTGCATCAAAGAAATGATACGCTGGAATTCCATAACAGGTCTCAAAGTGGTTCATCAAAGGTTCTTGCTATATTTCAAATTGCTTCCAAGAAATAGTTTATATTGAAAGTGGTCAATGTTTTGGAGCCCTTGGACGCTTTAGAGTCTCGAATACGCTTCTTATCGGTTTTCCATTTAAACTATGGGGTTTATGGCTAGCATTAGTCTTGCTTGTTGTATATGCTGATGTGTCACTAATTTAATGTGAACTCACAAGATTCAAGTTTACACATCTTCTCAATATTTTTAACATCCCTAGAGATATCACAGACAAAAATCTCTGGACTTTATTATTTCTATCATCATCATAGTACATGTTCGCAAAAGTTTAGGCTATCCCCACCTGGAAATTAGGTGCTCTTCGACAATTCGGAGCAGTAGATGTCTCTCAACATTTTGTACAAGAATTACAATATTTCTCTTACCACTTATCAATTTTTACCGCTATTATTATCACCTATTATGGAAACCACAAGCAACACAATATCTTAAGTCGCATGGCTGGAGGAAAAAAAAGTCCACCACACAAAGGAACCATTTAAGGACGGATTTGGAAAGAATAGCAGTTCGACAAATAGAAAAGCCCGTTGACCATTTCATGCATCAGAAACGTTGAATCGGCGTCCGGCCGTAAGGGAAACTGACCAGAGCCAGCCAGATCGGGAGGGGAAAAATTGGCATTTCCATGGCAAAACGATGCTGCTGACTTCTACTTGGTGATCAAATTATTTCAGCCCTGTGTGTCTCTTCAAGTGGCCCATTCGGACGCTTCAGTTCCATCGTTCCACGTTAATATGGTTTCTATTTGAAGCACCATTATCAATACGGGTTGGAGATAGATTTCTTTTTCTATCCAGCTCTCCTGCTCAGTTGAAGTGGATTTGTTGATTATGTTTGGTCACCCAGATAGTAGCATTCTTTGGACGGTGCCTGCAAATAATAATGCGTGAGAAGGGAATACCTTTCCTGTAGTCCTCCTTTTTTATGCGACTCTAACATGCCATCTTCAGCAGCAGGTGTAAGGAAGGGCATCGTGTGGCCCGATCGGTATCCTTTATCGTATGGATTCGGAAATCCGGGGTGGAAGCTGCTGTAAGAGGAATTATCGAATATCTATTCCATCTTGGTGACATGATTCGGTTTTTTTTGATGCTGAGAGACTACTGCTGCCACACAAAAGATACAGAGAACAAGATAAGATTGAATGCTAATGTATTTCCCGTTGTGTGTTTGCACGGATTTCTTTTATGAACCCGTATATTACGAAGCTTACCATAGTGATTACGAAGCACATTTCGCATTTCGGTTCTGGAAGAAGACAGTTGAAAAATGATTGAAGAAAAAAGAAAGGAAGTAGCAAAAGGTTTGACCAACAACTCTGCCATGCAAATTAAAAGGGCATCGAGCACTTTTCTCCTTATCCGGAATGCTTCGTTCCTTTTCTTTAGAATTCGTTCGATTCCCGAGGGATATCACGGTGCCAGGTACTGACCGGTCGTCCATTAGTGGGAAATTGACCAAAAGGTTTTCCCCCGTTAGTGACGCACTGTTTATCTTCTTTCCCAGATGAACCACGTCACCACCATTCATCGATACGGTCGGTGGTGGGCAATGATGTACAATTTTCGGTTGTAATGAATGGATCAGAAATCCATTGAAAATGGATGTGTTCCTTTCTGTTTTTTTTTGGCAGTGTCATTTTGGCGCATCAAATATATTCCACTTTGTTCCTGAAAACGGGTCCTGCTGCTGGGATATGTTACTACCTTCCTATTGTTGTTTTAATTTCTTACCAATATTTTACTCCTCCGTCAAAAGCACACGGTTTCGGGGTGTATTTTGTGTTGCCTTTAGCTCTAGGAAACAAACGAGTGAAAAGAGAAAAAATATAACTGACCAACACTGGAATGCATTCATTGATGGATAGCATCAGCATGGGTAGACGGTGGCCATTTCCAACGCCAACGCGACAGGAAGCTACCTACTGCCATTCCAAAAGGTCCCGGTTTTACACCTTCCATTCGTGCTTGTCATGCCACGTTTGTACCTTTTTTTGTTGCTGGTACGATCCACTCCCAATGATCGCCGGTGCGATCCATATGTGTCCCGAATATTCTACTCAATGGAACACGAATATCATATATCATCGTTTAGGACGATCGGTATTTTCTTTTCCATGCCGCTGCGGTGTTTCTTTTTTGTGCTGGGCACAATTTCATTGAATAAATAGGCGATGCCCTCCGGGAGCGTATAGGTTTGTGTGAGAGGTGTGTGTAAAGGACGCTACGTTAGGTGTTGAAATAGTCCTTTCGGAAGAAAAATGTCCAATCCTTCTTCGGTGTTGATGTGAAAAGCCATTTCGTTTCATTGAAGCCTCCATTTGGGCGAAGGGATTGTTGAGGCAAAGTTGGTTGAGGAACCCATCTCATTCATGAAATCAAAACAAGACTTTAGCTGGTATGGTTGAATCAAATATGTTTCTTTCTATTAAAAAGCGCCCGTGTATTGTTCATGATAAAAGATAAATTAACCGTGGCAAGCGTAACGAATCTTAAATAATATTGCAGTTATTTGCTGTTGAATGAATTATTGAGGTCTCAAAAAGTTACATTGTAGAAAAGCTACGCTTGGATTAATTTTATTGATAAAAGATAAACTTGTATCAGGTGCTGATTCGAAAGGCTCATCCTTAAATTCCCAAAATTTTCATTGGATTGAACAATTGTTTCAGTAATCCTTAATCAATTTGATAAGACTTGTTCAACATTCTGTAATATTTTACTCTTCTGTTATAAAAATATTGTTTTATTTTTTTATTAGGTTGTCGTTTTTCTGTACCTGTGTTAAGTTAAGTATGTCCAATATTGCTCTAACGCTTCTTCAATACAAATACAACTTTTGGATGCTTATTAGAAATGTCTTACGTCATAAAAAACGAATAAATACAATATCAAAAATACTAGAAATCAAAATAAGAAAAAATAATCTTATCTTTCCTGTTAAAACTGTTGGATCCTCCAGTTTTAAATGTCCAAATGAAACAAAATATGGTTCAAAAATATTTTTATGTTGAAAAAGGGTGCCTTAAGCTATTTGTATTTTTTAAAAGATTTTTTAAGGCATTACAGTAGCGGAGAAAAATATTCTGATATTGCTAAGCAATATTGTTTATGACAAAATAAAATGTTAGAGTGAGTGTAAAATTATATTTTCTTTTTCAAAAAGTGTGTTTCTTGATATTCTTTACAACTGACTCACACATCAATCTAAGCAAACTTTTCTAGTTCTGTTTTTAATCCAGAATATAACAGGTGTTCGTATAATTCTGTATTACTTCTATAGCTTTTCCCACAATACAATGCACTTTTCAGCTCATTTAAGTTGCTGTCTTCCTTTGACAAAGATTCAGAGATTTGGTATTGGATATCGAGCAAACCATTCTAAAAAAAAAAATGTATTCAAGCCTAATCTTTAGCCTAATCCATATGTGGGAATAAGTTGTCTAATTTTCCTATTTTAAAGTAATTTGTATAATGGCTAAATCATTTGAATTGAAGAGAAAAGTATGAAACATCCACTTCTGAAGATCATCTAGAATCGCAGTTAACGTATTCCATCTTATCCGGATAAAATGAAAGAAATTATACATCAAAACGAAGTTATTGCTTAATAAAGTGGTTCCATGGATCATTTCACCCCGGTGCACGTAGATTATAGACAGTATGATGGTCATTTTACCAATAAAGAGCCCTATCCTTACTAAAACCACAAGAGTCTTAAAAACATCTATAACTAATCAAAGCTTTATTACTATTTTACATCCATTTTTAGACACCTTCACTTCCTTCAACCTAGTTCAATTCCATTGCACAGACCGATTGCATCGAACATGCAATTTGCCATCATATGCACTATCATAAACATGTTCAACTTGAGCCACCCATGCAGTGCATAGCTTAAGTAGCGCCATAAAACGATTAAAACTCCCCGCTCAACTTGCATTTTCTTTAGACATGTTTACAGTGGTGCTTTTTTATAGCTCTTCTTAGTTACGATGCTCCAGCGATCGGGTTCAGCTAGATCAACGGTGCGAAATCGATCAATGTTCTCGTGGTTGTGCTTCTGCATTGAAACGGTACAGAATTTACATCGCTAAATGTTCTGTGGAAGGGCTCAACGGTTAAAGACACTCTCGGAACGATTGCCGTTTGCACTCGGATGGGCAGCAACCTTTAAGGTGTGTATGTCATAAAGCATGCCGTTCAATTGGTACCATAAACTGGTTTTGCTCTACCTTATCCTCCATTCGTTCTGGTTTTGGCGGTAATTTTATTTTCTGCCAAGGCTTGTTTCATAAACCAGGCGCGGTTGTTACAGCTTTTTCCTCGCTTCTAAACGGGGTGATGAAATCGATACGGGAATCTATTCCTTGGGAGTTAAAGTGCGCGGAAAATGTGCTCACCTTAGACCCGTTTTATGACACAATTGATCATCTACCGGTTGCAAGAGTTGATCGATTCACTTTCCATACACTGGCACAACTGGACGGACATCTGCCCGGTGTAAGCCGGCGTGTAATTTTAATGTGCCTTTATCTAGTGTAACGTCTTCAGGCCCGTTTATGATCCCCGGCGAACTTATTCACCCTTTTGGCGAACACTGCAGAAAGGTGCTCGATTTAAACCGATTCTATAAAACACGCCAGATGGAAAAGCAAAAATAACAACCTAAAAGCGAATAAATTGCACGGAATGGAAACGAATTGACTTTCCCGTTGGTAGGGTTTTCCCTTTTCCGATCGACTTTAAACGAGATCGAACCTGATGGGATCGATACGCGAATCGGTGCGAACAAAAGTTTCACAGAGCCAATTGATACGCAAATGAAATTAACTCGATTCGATTTGCATATGCCAAACGTGGTTCATCCTCAAAAAAGTTCTTTTATCATCGGGCACGCAACAGCTGAACAGGGGATGCGAGCGCTTTATGGACATGTTTGCCGGAATAACACATGTACGGTGGCGAATTTATTATGCTGCCCTATTTATGGAATGAATCTATGCAAGTAGCAACAGTTAATAACGGAATGAATTGTGCGTTTTAGAATCCTTTCCCTCTTAAAAAAAATGGGAATGGAAATGGTGTATCTGGGCTGGATCATGTTACAGCTCAATTTAAAAGTTATTTTCCATGCAAATCGGAACACTTACACGTTCAGGATGATTGGTAAAGGTGGTGAATCAATAGGCAAATGGAAATGCTCATCTAACTTCCGTTAATCGGCTGCCATTAGAGGATTATAAATGAAAAGTCTTGAGAATATTTGGTTTTTTGAATAATAACTGTTAAAATATTTGTGTTTGCTCATTGTTTTATGCTCTATTTAACTGAAAATAAATAATTACTTAAAATTAAATGCAATTTTTCCCTTTTTACAATAGAAATCCTTTGGTAATCCATTACTGTTTATCATAGCAGTAGTTACAGACCAGATCAAGCCCAAATAATTATACAATGAAAAATATGAAATTGCTATGAATCGATTATATGGTCTTATTATTTTTATTATAAAAATCTCACCGTGTATTCCTCAACGATTTTTGAATAGCAATAATTATATTGAAACAATTTTGCAATACGACCTAGTGGATAGTAGTCATTGAACAAAATCATTAAAATGAAAGAACATCAGTTAATGTTACGAAAAAGGACCTTGAATCTTTTCCTTATATATAATATCACACGAAAAAGACATATCACACGTAATGTTTATCAGACGTCATATAGTAAGTCGTCATATAGTAAAAAAAAACATATGAAATTTTCTTTTTAAAATAAAACAAATGTGTTCAATTAATTAATATAATAAATTCAATCACTGCTTATCGACAGTTTCAGTTTTGTTATACAACGAAGCAGACCAAAATAAGGCACAAGCTATTTGCTGTTGCTTTAATTAAAATTCCCCATTCTATAAATAAATGAAATGTTGATACAACAGCTCTATACAAAACCTAATACAAAGTAAAATAATGGAAATAGCGATAAAAGTCACTATGAATGATGGTAATGAAGCATATTCAGTAAATTTAAAACGAATAACACTAAAATGATAGCATAAAAAATCATAAAATAAATTACACTTAATATTAAATAACAATAATGGAAAAAGAAAAGAAAAGCCAAATATTCAAAGTTAAATTTGACAATAACTGAAAGGAAATATATACAACATTCAATAACTTTGCAAGCTTTCCAATCTACCATCCATATGACACCATAACAACTTCTATACAAAGAGTAAAACACAAAGGATCAAATAGGGGCCAATCTTTTGTAATACCGTAGGTGTCAAATCACAGCTCGAGTTACATCGGATACGGATGCAATTTCTCCCATTTGCACACATTTTGTTTAAACAAGAGAGAAATTCCTATTCTTGCCCGTAGGATTTATAAAGATAGCATCAGGAAACGGTTCTAGTGCAAAAAAAAAAGAAAGCAACTTGCATAAGAAAAATAATATCCCTCCTGGAATAGCTACACCAGCGCTAGAGCGGCAGCATGCTCACCTTACAAATAATCTATGCTTATGAAATTCGAGAAACAAAAACACCTTTCTTTGTTACACTGTTTGTTCATCAGCTTGTCGTATAAAAGGAGACGCTTTTTTTTCTCTTGTTTTTCTATCCGTACCTCCATTTTTGTTTTAATTTCGTGACAATCGTTTCACCGTAATCAAGTTCTTAAAGTCTTCTGTTCTCAAGGAACGCACGCATACGCATACTTTCTTGGAACAATCACATGCTTATTGTTGGAGTGCATTAAAATGACAGAGGGTGGATTAGGAGGTTTCATTTGCTTCCTTCTTTTTTTGGTTTTGTTTCGAAATGCACAAATAAAAGAGGACACAAACGTGTCCTTAACGGTCATCTCGACAGAATGTGCACAAAAATGATAGAATATTGATGAAGTATGAAATTGTCTTTACCAACCATCCGGACAATTGTCACCACCGGTGCGGTGTCCTTTTTTTGATACAATCCCTACTGTCCTTTGCTTTGACATTCCCGGCTTGTGTTCCTGTGTTTTTTTGCCGAAGAGATTAGCCCATTGGGTACGCTGGGTTTCGTTCGGTTAGCTTTCATTATGCATCCGAGCAGGAGGACTGTTCGCCCATGAGGAACGTTCGATTGTGCTCGATTGGGTCGGACTTTGAGTTTGTTGTGCGAGCATCGTTTGCAAGCCACGAGGCGTAAGAGAATATGTCACGAATGGAATCGATCCGGTCGGGTTTTCTATTCCTGGGGGCCAGCATGTCAATCACCAATCTTCGGACCGGACAATCGATTGCTTACTTCTTGTGTCTGGGATTGTCAGTGGGACAATTGACGGCGGAAGAATATCTAATCTTTAAATCTGTAGATTGTGTCCTTACGGCGCACTGTGCAATTGCATGGAACGGAGCTCTATTTTGTGCATAATTGAATTCTTTGCTAAGAGAAAGACAGCTTTAATATTTAAATTTTGCAAAAGGAATAGTTTCTTATGTTAATTCTTTTCATCCCGTTTTGTAAGTGGGTTTCTTGAGCTTCAAATGAAGACAACATAACTGAAGAAAACTTTAAGCGTACAATAGTGTTCCAAGTTCGCTTTTACATGCATTCCATAAATATAGCTATGAATTATTGATTACCCCAGAAAATCTTATGCTACCAGCAACAATAGAAAGTTCGTTAACTCTACCAAAAAATCCACTCCCCGTTCGGCTGCCAATAATTGGTGCAGATCGATTAATCAAACCTTTTCTCACGCATCTCACGCGAAAGTTGTGTGTTGGATTTTCCCGAATTAAAATTCATATCCAACGTACGGTGCGCAACGAGATCACCCCTTTTGCTCTGGAAAACCCTAACATTCTTCCGGACCGATTCCAAACTGCGAAAAGTTCTTTCGCCCGACGAACGACGATCGAGAAGAATGTAGAGCAGCAGTACACGCCTTCCGCCCTATGTCACCAAATGTTTTGTAAGAATTTGCTACAGAACTGTTCTACGCGCTAAGGGACCGGTATGCGGTGCCCTCTTTGGGAGAGCAACATGGCAGTAACAAAGGGAACAAAAATTGCAATCGACCATCATCTCGAAACTGATCGTGCCGTGACGGAACCTTTTTTTGGTCGGCCGGTGCGTGTATTTCTTTGAAAGTCGATGTGCCGGTTGATGTGAAATTGACTGAAAATGACAATCGTATCAAGATGGAGATTAAATTTGTTACATGCACGAGGCGGAAACGAAAGATCTTTTAAAAAAGATGCGCTTTTTATGTTTTTCTGTATTTTGTACAAGCATTACTATGTACGTTATATCGTTTTTAATATTTAGATACTTCAGAAGAAAAGAAACAACAATCTAGTTTTTTTTAATTTCTTCAACATTAAATAATTGCACGGGAAAGATTATTCGGATGGACCAATTTACAGTGGTGGTTGTTAATATGAATCTTTTAAATTAGCCCTATATGTATTTTTTTGTGCATATATTCAACTCATACGTGCAAAAGCTTTTTTGTGATTCGATTATGTTATTTTTCAACAAAAAAAAAAAATGAAACTTCAAAAAGGTGTATCTTATCTTACCACAATAATAATTCCATAATTGTTACTAAGCCTTTCTCAAACTTGTTCATACGATTTTTGATAGAATTCTTTACAGCTGGAATTAATTGTGTATGAGATGAGGATATTTTGCACTTTTTCTAAATTTTTGATCATAAATTCCTTGGCATAAGGGTTTTGATAATGAATATCAGCAATTGATTTTGTTCATAAAGTTTTTAAAATCTGCTTTACTTTAAACGGTACATTGTATGTTGCAATAAACAGAATTAAATAATATTTTCTTCTTCTTTGTTCTGCCGTTTACGACCGGCGCCGGAATCTCTTCCGTCACCGGACCGCCCCAGAAAATAAAATAATATAGTGCAAGTAATTCAAATTGATTTAAAAAACAAATTCGACGATACGTTTCTAATTTTACTATTTATAAGAGAATTTTTTTTTGTTTGACAATAAGGGAAGTGCCATCATATTAACGTTAATAAATAAAATATCAGTTTGTTAGCATCGGTCACTAAGTTTTTTGATAATAAAATAACTGTAACGTGTCTAATGGCTTTAAATAACTAACTATTTAAATCACAATTATTCAATCAGTCTTATTCAAATTGCCACCACTGTATATCATTTAAAAGCTGTACGATCGTATCGACAAATAATAAAAATTGAAATATTGGTGTGTTAGAATAGTTGTTATTCATTATATTTAATATTTGTACTTAATGTTGAAACGTTTATTGCTACTTCTTCTAGGAAACATCCGATCACCTTCAAGTCCATGCGTTACAAACACCCTGTAATCCGCTCCCTAAGTCAATGATCACGTTCGTTGTTAACAATTGTAAACCCGTCCGATTTCCGCTTCTCGTTGCCATTTCCGACTGGGGCCATAAAAATGATCCTGACTATAAAAAGCAGAACACAACAAAAGGATACGAATACACCTTCAATGTTCGTGTTCATTTGATCGTCTATTCACACGCCGGTTTCTGTTATGTGTTGGAACGAATCGTTGTGCGGGCGGTTCTTGTCGGTTGCGCACTCTGATCGTCGCAAACATGGCCATCATTCACCGACGTTCATTATTGGCACTAGATTACGGGTCGCAATTAAGGTAGAAGAGCTAGCAGCCTTTTCGATCCTTGCGCACCGATCAACTGATCCACAACTTCCAGCCCAAGCATTCATTGCGTAAGAATGTGTGATTTGAATAAAACATTTGGAAAGAAAGCCACAAAGAAAGCCTCCGGACGCACACGGGCAATGATTCTTTTTTTACCGCATCAAAGTGCCCTTTGAAACTGGAACAGCTACAATGGAGAATAACCATTGCCGAGGGTTGCCAGGGAAGGAATTCTTTGGCGGTGTGGTTAGCTTTGATGCATTTCAGTCAGTTTTATTGATACAGTTCTTCGGGTGCGCCTTTTGTCATTATGATTATCCGTTCTGCAGACACAACGGAGTGTAATCGAGTGCTTTAAAAAAACAGGAAAAGAAGAAAACACAAGAATGCACAACACTATGCACAGATGGTCAATCATGGTTATTGTTTGACGTTTCGCTTCTGAGGCATGCATTAATTAAAAGCAATATCACGCATGATGGGGTGTAAATACGATTAATCGATTGTTGGATCGGGTTTTCAGGGTTATTTTTGGAAGTGAGCATTGTACTGCAGCACGCATTTTGAGAATGTGTGTCATGCACCTGTGCAGAACGAAGGAGAAGTTGTGTAAGGTGTTACGACTATACAAGGCAGCCTTATTTTACCTAAATCTATATATTACTATGGCACATATTAGTTTTATTGGAAGCAAATGTAAGCAGAGTTAAAATAGTTCTCCATTAATATAAAATTAGTATCGGAATAAGTTTGAATAACTCATTAGGATCATACATTCAGCAATATTTGAGGCTTCTAATGAAATTTGCAAAGATTTAAGATCATAAATTCAAACTCTTGATTCTTATAACATAATATGCATCGATTTTGGAACCTAAGAACCTAAACCATTGTCCAGACGTCTTTCACCTTTGATAATTTTACACAGTGGAGTGTTCAATTGGATATTCGATTTACCAGCTTTGTCGTGAACATTTGAAGGTTAACTGAAGGAATAAATAAATTTATTTTGAAATGAAGGCGTTGTGTAACGGACGGAAGCAACTTTTGATAAAATTCATCACTTTGGTCGGAATGAAGCATATGGCTGCGATTTCAAAATACGAGCTATTTCCATTTCGTTAAAAAATAAACAAAATAATTGATTTTTTTTTAGAAACAGATTTAATTTAATTTTTCCTAAAGTCGTAAGAAAGTTTTGAGATTTTTATTATCTTTTTTTTTATTGCTTATTTCGATCGAAATCTCGTTGCTTCTCCTCTTTTAGCATCCGAAAATTCCGATATTTTTCAAATCGCGCTTGGGAAATCGAAAATCATGGGAACCCAAATCATGATAAATGTTATGCGAAAAGATACAACAGCTTATAACTTTAGAATATATAACTTGTTACGGCTCTAGATTTCGCTCAAATAATTTTAAATATTATTATTATTTTACTTTATTTTGTTCAGGGGACAAATACATCTAATTGAACTAGCATAATTACATTTTTCGTTTGCATAAAACATAACTAGATTCGTTGGAGTTTGTTTCAATCAAATTACAGACATTGGCGATCGATGATTGAATTTTAAAACATGTTAAACAAATAAAAAAAAAACACCTACAAAAACATAGTTTTGTTCAAATTTGAGCAGAAACTCGTAGGAAATAAAGAAACACAAGAGAAATGGTGAAAAATGATCAAGAGATGTAAAAACCAAGTACACTCTATAAAAGTAGTATTTAGTAAACATGTAACAATGACATGAGATTGTTGACGGTTTTTACAAGCTTATTTATATTGGATGTGAAGTTGATAGAAAATTAAATAAAACAAGCCACAATGTATTGAATTTATATAACCCTGAAACCTACAAAAGCGTTGTACAAATCGTGGTAAGCAGATGTGCGAAAGGATTAAACTTTCGGTTCAGTTTGGTACACCTGTTCGAAACATGAGAATGTCATAGGATTTCTCACAAAACCAAAGAGAAGCAAGACACATTGCGAAAAGCTCATTACGATCAACCATTGCCAATGTTCCTCACACATCCGATACAATCGCACAAAAGTCATCAACACGACTGTTGGAGGGAAGCTTAGCAGCGATTACACCAGGCTAATCGCCCACCTTGAACATCCCCTTTTCCTCTGCACCTTCCTCCACAACAAAAACGATCAAGTGCTGACACAGGCGATGGGAGGCTTTGCACAGAAAAGCCTTTTATTGAGGACAGCCATCTTAGTCCGGTCGGATTTTTTTTTATTTGTTTTTAATTATGTGCCTTGTTGTGGGAAGTTTCAATCTACCCTAATGCTAAGGAAGCTTTTCAAGGGTACAGCGTTTGATTTTTGTTCAATTTATCTTTAAGAGTTTTTTTTTCTTAAATGTTGCGCATTCGTTTCCCATTTACTTTTCCAGCTTTTTTTTGAGTTAGTTATTTATTTTGTGGATACTATTATATTTAACCATTCATTCCTTCCTTCTCTTGATGTTTTTCATTCTGCTCTATTATCATTCCCCTTTCGGCACTGATCCTATTGTGGAGAAGCATTGAAAGCTTTCTTCCTTTCACCATCAACGAGTGTCAGTGTGCGTGTGTACTCGAAACCCGCTCGTAATCCTTTCGCCATTGTTGTTAATGTGTCTTTTGCTAGAAGAAGAAAAAAAAGCTTCTCAACGCGCGACCATACCCGGGCCCGCTTCGCACGATTTGCACTGATTTATTTATTTTTTGGTTCCATTTTGTGTTGGTTTTTATTTTGGCTTCATTATTTATCACTTGTAATCCTTTAGTTTTCGGGAAAAGGGCTTAGTCCGGCTGTTGCTTTCTCCCGCGTGCTTTGGGAATTTAGTTTCCTTTCATTTGGCTGCGATCGTTCGGTCGACCATCCTCCACAAGAGAGCCCCAGATGGACCATCTGGTACGAACCGGCTGAAGAGCTCGAGCGGATTATCGTTCGGTTGTCCCCGAGGCAACGGCATAAGCGTTGTTAACTCATTACCTAACTATTTCCCATCCCTGTTTTCCGGACGATCTTCGGGGTCGGGTGTTGTGTATTGTTGTTGATCGTTTAATACACCTTTTGTTGGTCAAAATGCAATACTTTTCTGAGGTTTTATTTTCCGTGTTCAAGATTTCATAACGAACTTTTCTGCAAAAATTTGACAAATTCGTCTTCCACGTTCCGCTTGTACGCCATCGGAAGATAGTGGTCCTAACCCTCACAAAAGCCGATCATGCAAATGAGCAACAGGATGATATTTATTCCTTTGTTGGCGGCAGATCAGCTCGGCACACAGGGAAAAGGTATTCTTAAAGGTCTTTCCAGATCAGATCCCGCACGATGCTGAAACGCACCAGACAGACTGTCGCCACTCACACACTCCGCAAAGGTCAGGTGTCCATATGGCGGAGTTTTCCTTCCAGGTAAAATGCAAACATAATATTCCCTTTCTTTTGCTTTGTTTTTACAGGTGCTTCTATGCGGGCTACCTTCCAAGAAAGCGTCCCTTTGAGCGTCGTTGACAAAAGTAAGTATTTTTCCTAATTATATCTGATGATAGAAAACGAAGAATGAATTTCTTTCCAAATTTTACTCCGAATTTTTTCAACAAAAACTATATTTGTTGTACATATCTTATTTTTTAGTCCCAAAATTCAATCGGTAATATTACTTGCTAATATTTATGTTTGTGTTGTTGCTTTATTTCGTGTATTTAATTAACAAAATATTATAAATGTATGGAAATTTTTACGAATACGAAGTTTTCCTAGCTCACAGTCCTTTTTGCATTAATTTTTCGGTTAATTGGATTAATTTCTCCCATTTAGATCCCAATTTCAGGACAGATTGAGTACTTATGTTCTATAGAATCTACCTCATTGCAGTTTGGACATTTGTAGGAATTGTTCAAAATTTTCCGTAAAGAGCTAAGTTGTGTTTGAATTAATGTAGTATATAATACTAGTAGCCTTAGATTAATGGTCATTTTTCCATCTTAAAGTCCAGTTCTTTGTTTGTTTGTCTGCTGCATATTTTGGGCATTTTTAGGTTTTATAGATAGGGAATATAAATGTTTTTGCTGGAGAATGAGTATCTCGTAGTTCCCTAGGTAAGTAAGCGGATTCTTTTATGACTGATTCGAGACTGTAACTTTCGGTGGTTTATTTTTTAGTTTCTAATGCTGTTTTGGATATAGTTGTGCATTTTCTATCTCTGGGATGGCATCTGAAGGCCAAGACTGCCATCTTTGATACGCCAGATTGTATGGCAAGGCATGTTGTGAGCTGAATTTCTTAGTCAGTTACCTTTGTCCCATACGAATCCTGCTTTTAGTACTTCTAGTTAAGTTATTTATGATTTTAAAGGATTAAATAACACTGCTATGTACCAAAATTAATTATTTTCCTGATTATATTTTCCAAATTTTACTCCGAAAGCAGTAAAGTAATTCTCAGGAAACGTGATATAAATTCAGAGCCCAGAGTCGTACATGCTCCGATACCTCATTTTAGGTAAAAACTTTTTAATCTTCTTCTTCTTTGACTGCAGTTTAAACTGCTCCAAAATGTCTGCCGCATCCGGACGTGTGGTCGGCGGTAACAGAATTCCATTAATTTATCGTTTTCAGCTGGCGCACATCGAATGGCGATGACCTTGCGAAAAAATCCACTTGTGCCCAGGACATCCAAAACCCCCAGGAACGACACGGTGAAAAACCCCGGGAGAGAAAAAAAGAAATGGACAAGAATGTACATGCTAAAGAATCCACAATGCCACGCAACAGTGCTACCGTGCTGCACGGAAGGAGAATTCTTTTCTATATACACCGGGGTCGGGTGGAAAAAATGGTAGCGCTTCTTTTCGTTCTTCGATTCGGTGCCTGGCAAATACAAAAAAAAGAGCAAAAAGCCCTTTGCGTGGGGGCCGTCAACAATGGGACAATCGATTTTCGGAAGCCCACATGCAGGGCTTCGAGTTCGGAAGAGGAATTGGTCGGAATTGGTAATACAAGTAACTTAAAATGGTGGATCTAAGATCGTTGACTCTGTATGCGTTTTAGGGATTTATTATCAGTTTTCTGAAGTTCTTAAAGATATTTGGTTTATATAAATAAAATAAATAATACATTAAAACATAAACTATCTCCAGAATGTGTAGAACAATTCTTCACACCTCAGAAGTACACTTCAGCCAACGTGTTGCTGGCACATATGGGCGCAAAAACCTTACGACCTGCGCCGCCTTTGACCTGCTTACCATGATTCACCATCTGGACCTGGGCCGGCACAATAAGAAACCTTTTGCTGTCCATATTCCAGCGTTCCCTTCGCTCACACAGCCAAACGGAAGCCCGAATTACCCTTCGAATGTGTGTGTACGTGGCCGTAGGTGGGAAATAGTTTTAATTGAGTTTCCATTGTTTCGCAATCCGGGCCTTTATCGGGCCCCCACCGGGATGATATTGCAGTTGTTTGGGTTCGATTGTTGCGCAAAATAGAGAAGAGGCAATGGGTACGTACGGGCGAACAAGGAGCATGTAGTGCGGGCAAAACACTGACACAAAACAAGACGCCGACCGAACAATGAGGGATAATAATAGAGAGAGGGAGGAAAAAACGGCCCGAAGAAAGCAGCACGGAACTTCTGTTCGGTAGCTTGGCCAAATGCCGATACCGATACTATCGATAAATTGGCTTTTATCGATTTGATTTTCCACCTTGGGCTGGTGGCATCCAGCAGGGAAGGAGGATGAGAGAGAGAGAGAGAAAAGATAAAAAAAACAGTAGTCAGAAGACTTTTGTACTGTGGTGAGTCTATTAAGCTTAGCATAATGGTTTTTTTTTGTTAAAGGGGAATATAATCAACCACACAGCATATAACATAAACAAGGGTATAATATGTATTATTGGTATGTTGTTTAAAACAATATGTTGGGCTTACTATCTTCCTACTAGGTCGTGGCTTACTTGGTCCCTTGCTTTGGAGGAGTTGAGCCAGAGAAAAGCATGTTTAAATAACAAAAACACATTTTAATTGCTTTATTTTACACTCGCGGTATTTCCACGCTGGCAGATACACAAAAAAATCTAGTTAAACTTTAATTTCAATAACTAGAAAAAAAACCTTCATTTCTATATCCACCCACCCGGGTAGGTAATACATTTTGCATGGAACTTTGCTATTTTACGTGTTGAAATGTGTTTATGTTGTTGAAACATTTAATTTTTAGATGAGGTACATTATACTATAAATCTACCTATTTTTATGTTTTATTATTGGTTAAAAGGCGAAAATAGTCGGTTTAAATTGTTGCATTTAATTATTTTTCCCAAAATACAGCTACATTATATTAAACTGTACCACAGAAAATTGTAAAATAACTTGAAAAATGTGTTACCTACCCGGATAGGTGGTTATGAAGATAAACGGCATAAATTTATATTGAAAACAAAACCATATTTTAAAAATTGCAATTTTATGATTTTCTGTTTATTTGACAAAATACAATCTTCTCTATGCATTCCCAAAGTTTCAAGACGATACCTCTGTTTTATCGAAAGATATTTAGAGTTAGATGTGCAATACACACCCGAGTAGGTGGTCTTTGAAATGAAGATTAAATATATT
Source organism: Anopheles minimus (assembly GCA_000349025.1). NCBI lineage: Eukaryota > Metazoa > Arthropoda > Insecta > Diptera > Culicidae > Anopheles > Anopheles minimus. The sequence goes on from KB663666.1 coordinate 2,583,215, forward strand.
TTTGAAAGTTTTTTCGAATAATCTTATTGGTTAAACTTGGGCATTAAATTGGGTAAACTATTCATTTAAAATTTGGTAAACTTTAATATTTTTAACTAAATAATGCGAAAAAGTAAGGCACCTTTATCAATAAAAAAATAGTTGAATGCTCTGCTTCTTCTTCTTGTGCGTTAGAAGAAATTTATTGCATTGCTTTCTCTATATTACGAACGTTTGTGTGTTTCCGTGATATGTTAATTTTTTTATTTATGTTGAACGCCTAGGCCGTTTATTAAATTATTGAAATTATAGAAGTTAGTTAGTTAGGCGAAAAAAGCTCTGGCTTATTAGTCTTCAGTAGTTGTACATTTTTGTGATATTTTTGCATCATTCTAAATGTTTCAATTTCTTTTTCAATTCTTCTTTTTATTGTCCACTATTGATTATTGGTCTTTGTTAACCGATAGGTTGGCATACAATTTGTTTGTTTTTGAAGTCTAAATTATGATAAAGATACTTATTTGAGTAGTATATTAATTTGTTGTAGGTAACTAACCTTAATCTAATTGCTGGGAGTTGTTCATTGCGTGATATGTTTTGGGATGTGTTTTTGTTACTAGAATTAAGTTCGACGTTCGACACGAGACATAGAGGAGCACAGCGAGCTCGATGGCTGGATCGAGTGGAGTCCAACCTTAGTACTATCGTAGGTAGCTGCCAAAGCACTAAAGGCCCGAGAAGTTACGTAAAGCTCTGAAGCATTGATAGTAGACGCTGAGATTCCTCATGTCTTCAGATCAAAAAATCTTGCTGAAGCAAATGTCGATGTTTGAGGTCATATTTTGAAACGAATCGAACATAAAATCTACATATCTTTTGGGAGACCTCAAAACTTCGTTGACTTCTTTCGTCAGATCCGGCAACTTACGGTGTATCTTACTTTTATCTGCTTAGGGACTCTAAGAAATCTTTGTTTTTGTTAAAACAATTAAAAACATACAACTTGAACACCAAAAGATGGATGATTCCAAGTATGTCTCCGTTTTTGAATGGTATCAGGAGCTTTTGAAGGACTATCTTTAAATTGACAGCAGAGTTCAAGAAAGACACACATAAGATATTAAATATATAATGTTATACATCACATTCCCCTATTTAACTTATCAATCCTATGATTAGGTTTGTCCATTCTTCAATAAAATCCAATGTACAACAATCTCCGTATTCTTAGTTTTGTCATTAAGTTCAGGCTTACATTATCACTCACGTAACATCTGTACATTATCTCGGGACATTCACAGGGTATTCCAACAAAAGAGTTTCAAATCAAACACATTTTCCAGATGTAAATAAATTGCTTACTGGACGCCGTTTTCCAGTCGTTCCCGGACATTCATTAATCAAGTGTTTACAAAATGTCAAGAATAGCCAAAGAAGCGTTAGGCAAAACCACGTCTTAGGACCATCATCATTTGTACACGTATTATTAATGCTTTATTTCAACACAAAAATGACTGCAAACGGTTTAAAGCATTAATTGTGTTCCATATATCGGCACCATCGAAACAGAACCACTGGAACTGGGTGCTCATTTCTAAGGCATTTTTGCCATCTCTGGGTGGAAGCACGCGTTCTGGCTTCTGGTAGCTTTTAATTAATTACCAAGAAAGAAATTCATTTATCCAGGGTTGGCAAGTGTGGTCACTTTGACATGGCAGAAACACGGGAGGGGTTTCAGCGAGCAGGATCGCAAATGTTCGCACCCCTTCCCGAAGGGCGCCGAGCCATACCAAAAGGGACGGATTGGGTTGTTCACTCGCTAGACGAGCGGTGCTGTGAGCAATGGTTGACATTTTGCTGCGATAAAACATTCCGAAAAAAGCCATCCAAATGCTTGTTTGAAGTGGTGTATGAATAATTAATTAATTAAAAACATCAGGCATTTTTGGGTGGCAAACGCACGCGTCCGTGCAACGGGTAAAGCCACATCGGAGCTCGGTTCTCCGTGCTGTTTTTCCATCGGGTGGAAAACTCGACATCATTACAGCATAATAACAGTCGGGACAAAGTTAGACATTTTTGTGGTTGTGCGCCATTCAGGTTTGTGTGAATGTTTTCAATTTTTTATTGTGCTAAGGGCTTTTTTTGTTTTTTCTTTTTGTATTCCGAGCACATTGAGCAGTTTTGCTGTATTTGGAGAATAATAATTGAATATTTTAGCTTGAAGTAATTCCAGTTGTGTGAAAGGTGTTACTAGAAAATTTATTTAAACGCTTAACACGTTAACGTAAACGCTTTATTTAAACGCTTAGCATCTCTTTAGAAAACGAAATACAGTTGGTTATTACCTTTTATAATTATTTTTAAAATATTTAAATTTTAATATAGTTCTCTTTTAATTCTCTTTTTTAACCTCAAACCTTCTATATAATAGATTGTGTGCCCTTTATGAATTTTCTGCTTCTTTTCGCATTTATTATAATACACTATAATAAGCAAAAAACAGGAAAATAAATACAAAACGTCTGATAAGCAACAAAAATGAAAACGAAAACAAAAAAAGCACGATAAAACGCAAACAAAAACGTCCATCTAGCGGCAGAAGGAAAAGTGATTTTTGTACAAAAATCGAAAAAGTTTCATTTCGCTATTGTGCAGTAGTTGAGTGCTTGGCTGATAATAGGCAACAAAGCAGCACACATACAGAACACCCAGTGAAGTGGGTGGTAGTGGCGGGGGTGTGTGTGTAGTGAAAAAGGACACACACAAAAAAAGGAAAACGTAACAGAAGCTTAAAAGAGATTTTGCACTCAACGAAATCCAAACGAACCAGAGCTGGGTGTCTCGGGTGTTTTTTTTCGCCTCCCCTCCTTTGCGTGTGTTGATGAAAGCAACACAAACAAGTGTACCGGGCGTGCGCTTCCTCTCGGCGGGGAAGGAAAAAAACAGGGAGCAGATATACATACGCAGATAGTACATAAGGAGTGTACGCTACAAAAGCCCATCATTTTATCGCATTCATTCGGTAAAGTAGAATGAAAGTGCTCATATTGCGCACTGTTTGAATGGGTGCCGCTTTCTTTTGCGTTTTTCTGTAACCGTTGTCTCTGTGGCAACAATGCTTTCTGAAGGATGGTGATGGATGCGGTATACGGAAGTGGAGCCTTTTAGTTTAGTATGACAATAATATAAAACGAAAGATTGCTTTTTAAAGAAACGAGAGAAGATGCATCTTTAGGTGAAATGTTAATCATGAGCTTGAAATAATTGATGGATGAACTTTAACAAAAAAAACCCTTAAAACATCCTTTTCCACCATTAAAATGACGCCATTATTTTTCCCCTTCTCACACGTGGCTAAATGATTGTCATTTGCATATCTATTTTTTTTATAATCAGCTTTGTTATAATTATTACCATTTTTTATCCCCTCTCTTCGTTCTTCCTAAATCGTTCTGTTTTGCACAACAAAATGTCATTCAACGTGACGCAACGACCACAATTAACCATCCCATTTGCATATGAACCACCGGTCTGTTGTTGTTGGTTGTGCTGTTGTACTGCAGGACGGTTTTGTGTCGATATTGAGCTTCGGTATTGTGGCATTCTTCGCTTTAGTGGCGCTGCATGAAATGTGTAAAGTCAACCCTTAAGTGCATCAATTTTCCCAACCCTTTTTTAAATGGTGCACGTGGTAGGCTTTCTATTCCCATTTTTATTACAACTGGCTTGTAGGGTAAGCTGAACAATTTGTCAATAGTTTTTGTGTGGATTTTGGTGCTTTTGTTAGCTGATAAAAAAAAACTAATGTTAACTACAGAGAATTGCATATAATTATGTTCTTCGCTTGAAGAATTGTTTACAGTAATTTTTCCTCTAAGCCATCAATTTTTGATTGCGATCTTCAATTGTTGCCCCTGCGGCATCAATTTTAATAAAAATGTTAACCCAATGTCATCAAATTTTGTCTCATGGTATACAAGGCTATAATATACATTCATTTCAGCAATAAGAGTTCAGTTTCATTCATATAATAAACAATAAAATGTGCATAAGTTATGAGGAAAACTATCGCGGTAAGACAATGAGTTTTTTAAAGGAATTTTCTTCGTTTTGCTTCGTTTTACAACAACATAATAATGCTTCGCATTAATTGTCTTTATTAATACTTATTATTAATTTCATAAGGACGGCTACGCAGCCGTATTATCATTAATTGTTTCTAAACATATTGAAAAAAAAAACTCTGTTTTACTTACATTCAGAGTCAAAAATTAATGAGTAAGTATCAAAAATATGTGACAACAGCCCAGCAATTGGTGGTTTTTATCAAAAATCGATAACTTAGAGCCTAAAATTCGAAGAGCACTGTCAATAGTTGGTGTTTTAGAGGCAAAATTTAACCGCAACGAATGTTTATAGCGCTTCTTTGTGAATGTCCTTCGTTTTTAGTTTATGTTTACGATGAAAATCAACAAAATTATTTATTTATAATATTTTCGAGACGGAAACTGCTATGTAGGCCAACCAGGTGACTAATATTGAAAAACTGTTAATTATGTCGAAAATTCTTCAATTTAAATTGTATTTCATAGAATAAATGTATTATTTCATTTAATTTGACACAAAGACTCATTACAGAAAACATATAAAATTAACAAAAAATACACAATAGAATATGGGAGTAGTTCAATGTAAAATATGATATTTGTAATATTTTTAAATTAATTTGACACAAAGACTCCTTACAGACAACAAATAAAGTTAACAAAAAATACACAATATGGGAGTAGTTAAATGTAAAATATGAATCACGGAATTTGACAATGAACAAAGAGAAAATTTAAATCCACATCCTGAAAAATAGAATCCTGTTTATCTCCGTATCCACATAACTGTGTAGTAGACTGTATTTTAAAGCTGTTCATAAGTAATAGCTCTTTTTAACTTCAACAGCAACCATATCATTTCTATATCATGTCTAACACACATTTCCATTGCATTTGGGGGCTACAATGTGAGTGCAAATTGATCGAAACATGCAAACTTGTAATGAAACATTATTGATTGCCGCATCATCTGGTTGTGTCGAATAAAGAAAAAAAGGTAAAAAAGGACATCCCTCCAAATGTATTGTGTCCGACTACCCTTGAAGTTCTCGCACGATGATGCAAAAGTGTAATCCTTTAATTCTAGCGCCCCCTCGAAAAGCGCCATTATTCGTTTCACCATCCGTTCGATGGCCCCCTTAACCCCAAAATTGCACTGTTGCCACGTTCTCGCGCGGGTTCAACTTCGGCTTAACGTTTGTTTCCCCTTCTTGCAGATCCAAAGCCTGCTTGGATATGATAGCCAGTTTGCTCACTCACGCCCAGGTGGTTTTTCTCCCTTTCGGATGCGTTTTCTCACCCTTGTTCGATGGGCTCTCTCGCTTCCTCTTTCTTCGCGACAAACAAAAGACGCAACGCCTTCTATGGCGATGGCGATGGTTGGCGTGTGCGTGCCTGTGTGTGCTATTCTACAAAAGGGGGATGGAAGAGACACCGAAACTCGACATTCCCGGACCAAAAAGCCAATCGTAGCGTGTGAAACAATGAAGCACGTTTTCCACGTCCGAACCCTACAGCACATGCGCTTCCGACAGCTGCTCGTGTCCTGTTGGATCCTCGCGCACGCGTTCACGAAATTCTTTAAAATCCCCCTTTTCTCTCTGTCCCTCCCCCAACGACTTCTTCCTTCATCTGTCACGCGCGCGCGAGTTCGTCGCTTACCGTACACGAGTGTTGGTGAGTTGCGAGGGAATAAAACAGGTTTCGCGCTACTCACCTCCCATCTCACTCACTCAAAGCTCCAATGGTGGAGAAATGAAGCCGCACAAAAAAAAAAACCAAACGATCGCTCTCGGATGCTCGCAGCTTCGGGAAATACCGGGGCCCCCGGTTTGCAGGGTCGTTGGGCTCGGTTTTTCTAGGGTTCGGTCGGTTCGCGAGTCCCTGACCGTTGGCTCCACAGCTGCAGGCACAAAACCGGGTCGCCACAATCCTTATCGCAGTGGCTACTGTACACGGTGCCGGGTTGACGAGTGTTCTCCGAGCCTGTTTCCGTGCGAATTTGAACCGGATTTCTTCTGCTTCGTTTTGTTTCCTTTTGCCATTCGAGCAGTTCCACAATCGGAAGGTGGGGTGACAAATCGATTGATTCCGCGATTGGGATGCCCGCGGTCGGGAAAACAGCGTCCCGATAAACAATAGTGAACGAGTGAGGGAGACAGGATGGATGGAGTGAGCGGGAGGTGAATGTGGCGTGCGGTGTGGTAGTGGTGATGCGTGCATTCCATTGTGATTCACAATTAGCAAGCCAAAAACGGGCAGAACGAGTTGATATTCGGCATTCAAAAGATCACGTGCTGTTTGTGTTTAAATTGTGCCATCAAAATACGGCAGAGCGACAATAAGCGAAGAAAGAAACTAAAGAATGTTATTAAACAACAAAAAGAAAAAAGAAAATGTGTGAAAACGAATGTTCAAAAATATACAAATTTAAAGTGATTTTATTGTAAAAGTGATGCGCAAAAATTAAAAGTGACAGTGACTTTCTTTTCTACAAAAAAAAATAAAACAAAATTCTTCTACTATTAATTAATGCAATTCGCGTATGACACACCCATTGCAATCGTGAATTACCGTGTCCGAAAAGCTGCCAGTGTGAGTATGATGTATGGAAACATTTATAAATACACACACACACATGTGGTTATGGGAGTGTAAGCGACCTGGGTGCTTAGATGGTTTGGTTGCTAGGTGACATAATCGGACTGTGCATAAACAGCATGTGATTATTCGAAGAATGTGTCATTTTATTTATTTACTTAAATTTAGTTTATTTTCAATCGCTCGTAAAGTATCTTTATTTACGCGCATCCCCATAACAGTTTTCACTCGATGTCCCTCAAAACAGTCCTCATTCGATAATAGGGAGGGTAAACATTGTTCAATGCAAAACGGCCACCATCCGATGTGAGTTGAGTTCCGTTGCTTTTGGAACTTAATATTATCGTAAACACAATTGAACAAATAAATGTTTTAGTGGTATTTTTATTACCCATTACAGGGAGAGTGTTAATATAAGATTGCTATCCTTCATTTTATGGTGTACAATACAAGGAAATAAATGAGTTCTTGTGAACTTTATGTAAGGTTCGTTGGCTTGCAGTTACCTCTAACAATTTCACATGCGGTGCATCAAAAGCCTTGAAACAAATACTTCATGAAAGTCTTTGTGTCTCCACTAAATTAAATGAGGAAGTAATGTCTACTTCACCTTTATTCCTGTATCCTTTCAAGATTTAGGTAATTATTGTTTATCTAAATCACTCAAACATCTTGACGGCCCTTTCAAGATGGTTTCTAAATTTGAGACAACTTTATCTCACAATTCCAAAGATGACGTACGAAAGTCATCTGCCACAAAATAAGTATTTACCCAAGCGGTACACTAATTTCCGACTGTCGAGATTGTCGAACTCAAGACACTTGCTTAATCTCATTTTTCGAGCGATGGTGCTCCAAAAGCTAAACCCCCGGACCCCGGAATTCTGGCACGGCATATGATTAAGATAGCGAGCTAGCTCATTTGAATTTGTAGCTCATCCTCATCGGCTGAAGAAATCTTTGGTCGATCGCCGAACAAACCGAGTGTTTGTACAACTTCAAGCAGCTCAAAATGGTGTGGCGCTAGTGTTTGACCGTGGCTTGGTGATAGCTTTTGATTCCGATTTTCCCAACAAAAAAAAAAACTGACACTGAAGTGTTACGACGATGATGAAGTTTGATCCGTTCGTGAGCCGTGAGTCGGGAGTGGATTTAACGCAATTGGTGCTCGAATGTTTTCATCGAACCATGGTGTGGCCTCCGCACGCGCGCACCCCCTGAAGGCAACCGGGACCGGAGTTGGTTGGTGGTTGTTTAAACAAGCGGCTGAAGATGGTCGTGCACCAAAGACGTGCCAAGTCAAATGCTGATGAAAGGAAAATAAACAAATGTTCAAGTTGTGATGGTGCGTGCGTGATTGCATTATCTTCGTTTCAGTTCTTGAGCAGACGGTCGGGAATTAATTTCGAAGATGTCTTCACGTTTTGTAGACATTCTTCTGTGTGCTACATTGTTTGGATGAGAATGATTTTGCGTCGTCCCCCCCATTGGAGAACAATCACAACACGAGAAATGTCAATAGTTTGGAAGAAAAGTGAAGCATAAATCATGCACTTCAGGGAAATTGATACATATTGTGTCGGCTGTAATGGATTCTAGTGTTGTGTTTCAATTTTGAGCGACTAATGCCAATAGAGATATCTTTAAAGAAATGGAGATTATGTTATATGTTTTGTAGTGAATGAAAATTTAGTATATTCGTATAGTTTGACAAAAGACATTGGTGTCCTAAGATGCTTTAGAGCACTTACAGTAGAATCTGATCTGATTCAATTTGAGATCTAAGGCGTATCAATCAAATAAACGGAAAGAGAATTCGGAATACTGTTCTTTGGGCTCAAATACTCCTTGCCTTTTGGTTTGAATTCCCTCGAACTCAGAAATCATAATTTTTAAGCACTTTTTTGTGTTGTATGACGGGCGGACTTGATTAGACCTTTTTTTTACAACATAGAAGGATAGTCAGTCCTTGTGCTGCGTGGGGGGAGCGATCCAGATGGGGTTTCGGTCCCGGACTGTCGTGTGAGAGACCAGCGCCGTACCACCATACTACCGGGCCGGCCCCATTTTCAAGCATTTGTATGGCATAAGAGTTAGGAGATTCTCGGAGGGTCTTTGATAGTCGAAGCAACGACTTAGGTTAGTTATTTAGCTCTGACAATATATATAAACTATTTATTTATCTGAGTATGACGGAACATTACAAATTAAATTACATAATATACAAAGCCTTTCCTCCTTGTATTTTAACTAACAATGTTTAGTTATATAAAAAGCAACTCAGTACTAACCATTTCTTTACACAGTCTTGACAACATGAGTTTTAGCGATTTTAAGACTGGCGTTTCATTTTCAACGGAACGTTACATGAGAGAGTACGAGATTATAAGGGAGTTTTTTTATTTGTTTGTTTGTTTAATCAAATATTCATATTTGTAACCTTTCTCTTAGGCGACAAATTCGAATAAAAAAATTTAGTTGATAATAGTTAATAATTTGGGGCGGCCCAGTGGGGTAGTGGTATCGGCGCTGCTCTCTCACACGACAGACCGGGACCAAAATCCCATCCGGGCCGCTCCCCCGTAGCAGTGATTGATTATCCTGCTACGTGGTAAAATAAGTCTAATACGGCCAGGCCGTCATACAAAAAAAAAAAAAAAAAAAAAAAAAAAATAGTTAATAATTCATTTCTAGCAAATCATTCAAATCCCTTTAACTTTTTTTTACCTCATATGGGTTTATTATTACTTTAATACTGTTGTTTATATAAATTCTTAATTTAGTAATAAATTTCTACTTATTGGATCTAGTTCTTTTGTATGCGTTTGCACGTTTGGTGGCTTATCCCCTGCTAACTATCAATACAAACAGGCAAGCCAAATAAACCTGTGAATCTCTAACTAAAATATTCTCATAAAAACAGTTTCGATCAGCTGCTCTGCAAATGTCAATACAAAATGAATATGAATGAGTTTTTCAATGAACATTTGTACGTAATGATAATTTATGTGGATAAAATAGGAAAAATCTGGAATTGTGGATGTCTATTTCATTGGTTTTGGAATTTTCAAGAAATAGCATGGCTAAGGCCGTTTACCATAACCGCAGATCAAAAGTTTCGAGCAGCATCAAGCAAATTTGTACTCATGATGCAACTCGATTGCAATTAGTCGCTCAATATTTTCTTGATTGTTTGACGAATGCCCTCTTAAGATTGAAGCATTCAGATTTCAATGATATTAGTCTACGACATGTTAGAATTGATTAATGGAAATTATATTTCTATTAAAGAAGGTTCATAATACTCGTTCTTAGTTTCGTTAGAAAAAGAATTAATTTTCACACTTTTGATCCCTTTTTATAGCAACAAAAAGAAGTTCCGCTTAAAATCCATTCCAAAGTCACTCCACCAACCCCTACGGATACTTTCTGACTGGAAAACCACCGCCAGACGACACAGAGCAAATAGCCGTCGGCAAAATCAGATTCTTCGCCAGACTCGTACAGCAGCACGTACGCAACCAGAACCGGATACACGGTGCACAGTGTGTAAGAGAGTAACAACACACAAAAAAATGCACACCCTTCAAAGTGCAGCGAAGTATCCCGGTTGCCGAGGGTTTTGTGGAAGCAAATTATTTAATCGGATCCATATGCTTTCGATGCAGGAGTGCCTTACCAGAAGAAGGAGAATAAAAATACCACCGAAAGGGTCCCTCCAAAAAAATAAAAGTGGAACCAGAAAACGGGCGAAGGCATTAGGGAAGTGAGCATAATAAATATGTTAAACATTTGAGTCGTATTAGCAAATGTGTGTGTGTGTGTGCAAGTGCGTGTGTTGTTTATGTGCACCTCTCTCTATAAGTTGTTCACACTAGCGAGAGGTTTCGCCCGCCAAGAGACCTCACCCATTACCGTCGGTTGGACGACGGTTCTTAGTTTCAAAGGCGATTCCGTTTTACAACCGAACGGAACTGGCGTGCAACGGGAAGCTCCGAAGGGATTAAACCCCTCACGGAGGAGGGTGGAGAAGGTTCCTGACCAGACGGTAACGAATATAGGTTTTTTTTGCTTAAAACCGGGCCACTGTATTCATCGGCAAGTGGGCCAACGGTCGAGCACGTGTCGGAACCTATTGTAACCGCCGGGAGCACCTTCTTCTCCAAAAAGTTGGTCAAAAACGTGCCCACGAATGGGGTCGCAAGATGGCGAACGGATTGTGTAAGGCGACAACAGTATTATTCAATTAGAACATTCGTCTAATTCTTTACCGTTTCCACACCGTTTTGGGAGAGAGAGAAAAAAAACCCCTTTTCGGTGTTCGGGTTTGCGTAATGAAAGTGAAACTTATTCAATCTGCGGTCACCGTGTCCTTGCCTAATTGTGTACCATGCGCACTTGGCGAAACAAAGCATCCAAATATACTTCCGGGTAACAGGAAGCTCAATCCCTTTTGTAATTTTTGTGCTGATTGTTACATTAATAAATGTAATGAAATTACAGCAATGCTCCGGTAACATTACGCCGGGATGGAAAGTTGTGGAAGAATTGTGTCACACAATGTATCAAAAGGCTGAACTGACCGTCGGTTTTTGTAAGGATTGCTAGGTTTTCAGGGATAAAAAAGCTAGAATTGGGTGCTTTTGGGAGGAAACCGTAATGACATGAATGGCAACTAAAAATATATTTTAACATTAAATCATTACTCCTAACATTGCTTTATTCTTAACTTGCTATGCCAAATTGTAACCTTTTCCCTGAATTCTATGTAATTAATTGGAAAACAGTATGATAGTTTTTATAGAATACGATAATCTGAAATCATAGATGACAATTTATAATTTTTTGTTATAATTTAAAAAGTAACTGTAGTTTACTATAACATTGTTTTTCGTACACTACTGCCTTGTTATATCTCTGTAAAATTATTCATTCTTTGAAGTATTGATTATCTTGTTTGACATTTATAAAATGTCGCAACGAATTTCATTCTTTTCAAAACGAACTTCAAATTCATTTCGTGAATTTTCTTCTCGTGACATTTAAATATGTGCTCGTTTTCATGATACAGCCCGTAATATAATTATATGACCAAGTTCAGTAACTCTCACAACGACACATTTGTTCGCCTGGTAGAAAATAGTTTCATGTAACATGACTTTAAAACCATTGTTCTTTAAGCAAATGACCTTTTAGAAATCCCTTAACAATTACAAACCGTTCAAATGCTCTCGATTAATGTAATTGTATTTTTTAAACAATGTGGATTCCTTCTATTTTTAAATTGCTGCAAAATATCATTCCTGTAAAGGTATCCACTACATTTTCCCAAACAAAATATATGAAAGGAAAACTTTTCTAACATGCGATGTAAATCCTTCCAGCGCCTCGTAAATTTCATAAACCATAAGAAAAGTTAACAAAATGTGATAAAGCAGGAAATAAAAAAAAAGTTTTACATCTTTAATGTTTAATTTTAAATTAATTTCATTAACATTTTCTTCTTCTCACTCAATATCATTTTTATATAACTATACTGATTTTTTAGATATGCTTCAAAAACTAAGTGGCCTCATGGTTATATGATAACTATGAAAGTAGGAAATATAATGCGATTAAGAATGTTCGTTGTATGCAACTGCTTATTGAAGCCTTAAAAATTCGGGAAATATTGTCTATTTACGCTTTGCTACGTTTTATCTTCTAAAGCTACAAATACACTGCAGAATATTGCAATGTTTTTCTGTATTTAAAACCCGAATCATAATCTTATAGTATCACACCTTAAAACACCATTCAAATTGTCCTTTTATTGCGTTTCTATATAGTCATTAAATAACGTTAAAAAATTCCAAAACTCACAATTAAAAAAAGATCCACACCAACAAAAGATGTCAATGCTGGGGCATTGTGGGACGGAAAGTGCATTGAGCGTGCATTGCACACCGTCATCGCCCCTCCATATGCTTCCAGCACGCTTCAATGAAACGATAAACTCGCAAATGAATGTGCACTCGAAAACATCATTAAATAAAACTCTTACTCCGTCACGAGGCGTCCGCCGTTCGGTGGGCGCACCAGCAGCAGCTCTTTTCTTCGGTGACATTGAGCATTTTTCGTAACATTTCGTCTTACTTGCCAATTGAAATGGAAGGTTTTTGCAGTCGCGATGGGAGGGGGAGTGATAAAAAAGCAGGCCATCCTTCCAAGTGGCCACCGATTCTTGAACAAACCCGTACAAGGGTGGAAAGCGAGGAAAAACCGACGGAAAACGACGCTTATGATACCATAATTCTCCAATTATCGTTCCACCCACCCACCGCTTGGTGCCATGCGAAAGCAAACTTCTCCACAATCCGCGTGGTGCGTTTGCTGCCAGTGATGAATGTAATAATATTTCGTCTTTCACTCGCTTTTGCTTTTTTTCCCGAAGACCCCACCATCTCATTCTTCCCCCAAAGCACCAGTGGCACAAAATGCTGTGCAAAAGAGGGAACTTGTCTAAGGCGAAATGGCGCCTTCTGGTAGGGTGAAGTTCTGTTTGGGGGATGCAGCCACGGAAACATTCTATTTAATGCTACTCGCCGGGATTCGGTGGGTTTTTTTTTTCGGGACGGATGTCACCAAGAAGAGCCCGAGGGCGAGCTAAAAGGGAACGCGAGGCGAAGGAACGATTGTGGTGAAGGTTTGTTTGTGTTTGCTGAAAAGATTATGTCGCATTGAGTGGAGCATTATGACGCATTATTATTTGAGGGTGGCAACCGGGCAACCGGGACGATTCCCGATACCCGACACGGAGTCGAGAAGTTACTAATTAAAGCTATAAATTGTACGTGAAAAGATGCTTTTCCATTTTCCTGCCCGGCGAATGGCGTTCATTTCCCAGTGAAACGGGGGAGTTGGTGGCCACTACTACATTTTCTCTGTATGCAGCTATTTCTTTTAATGCTTTTATCGTGGGATGTAGTTGTAGCATACGGTTTTCTATTGGACGGATAAAAGTGTGATTTATTCCAATCATACATGAAAGTGATAAATCAAAAACTTATAATAGCAACAATATACCTTAGTAGTTTTTGTAAGCAATTGATAAAAGTGACATTTATTTTTCCTTTTTCCCACAAAATTTTAGTGAAGAGGCTTTTTTTATAATGGAAAAAGTCAATTCCATACACTCCATTCAAGCATGGCACGTACAATTTATTTGAACATAATTGAAACTGATTTTTCATAATAGGAACGCTTTGTTTCCACAATACTTATGCCTATTGTCTCGTATCGAAAATATATTTAAGATTGCAATAGTTTCAATTTAATTATTTCAAGCAAAATTTTGAGTTTGATGTAACAATAACATAATTTTTACAGCATTTATATGGAGTTTTAAAACATTTATGAAATACGCAATTTAAATATATTTATAATACCTGAACAATAGCACAGCTCAGTGTGTTTACGTTTACTAGGTTATGGTCGAATTACTAATGTGTCAAAATGATTGATTTCGATACGTCAAAACACGATTTCACTAGCGCCATCTATTGTCAAACTGCCGGGATGTAGCTAGGGATCTAATGTGTTTCATATGCTCAGTTTCAATGCTTATCAATTGATTTATTAATGCAATGAGGTTGCCCATAGATTTTTCCAGAGGAACTACAAGATAAAATCCGTAAAAATGTTTTTCTTATATCTCTTGGCCGGCCAGGCTTAAATCAGTAGGCTCAAATAAATCTACATGTATGTAGTTATGTAGTTAAGCACACCTTAGTGGCAACAAATTCCGGGAAAATCTATCCAATCCCGTTTTCAATTACTCCCAATTGCACGTGGTGAAAAAAAAACAAAAGTGAACCTCCAAAACAACAATATTGTCGAGAGCTGACACACAATTCACCCAACATAGTAACGCATAACCATGTTTACGTGTCTCGAATAGGTGAAATAAAAGCCAAAAAAGTGATGAACAACACGAATCATTCAATTCAGTCACCAATGCCATCCCGTCTGGGACGCAAACACACGGTGCGACATAATAATAGTCCACAGCCCAGTCAGCATCCCGGGACAACGCTACGTAACTAGCAGGCACAACGTCAGGGAAACCGAACCGAGCTGCATCACAACCACCGGGTAAAGGTGGGGTTCTACTCCACTCCCACAACCCATCCGGCATTGGCTTTTCATTAGGATTCAGTTCATTATTTCATTTCAATTTTCCAATGGAACACAAAACAACAGCCATTCAGGCGAAAGGCCGGCGACGGCACACGGGTGACTACAATGGCGACAATGGGCACAAAAAAACCGATCCACCGCACACGGGGCAAAAACTCCGGGACAACCTGTCAACCTGTGCGACAGGAGTGAAGGACTGTTCCGGCGCCATCCGAGCACACCGGTGAGATCGAAGAGGGGGAAAAACCCGGGACCGGGTGGAGTGGGCATCCAGCTTTCGAAACAATCCCATCCTCATTATTCCCCGGTTCCGATGTATTGAGGCAGGATTTAATGAAAATGGATGAATTGTCGAAGCAATATCAGGGCAGTATAGTGTCCTGAAGGGATTGGAGACGGTTTTTATGCTTTTGTCGGAATTCTTGTTTCGGCTTGAAGCATTCCACATTGTTTTTGGTTTAGTGAGTACAGGAATATTCTTGGACGCCACTTGTTGGAGGTTGGAGTGTGGATTAGTAGTGATTGGATGAGACAGCGTTTAGTGGCGTTGGAAAAGTTTGGTCACAATATAAAGCAATTTAAATGTATTAAATCCCGAGCTACATCCCGGACGTTTGACAATAGATGGCGCTAGTAGAATATGTTACTCGTATTTTGACATTTCGAAAAAGTAAACAAATCGTTTTGACACATTAGTCGTAATTGTCGTGTCTTATTGGAAGGATCCTCTCTTTCTCTCTTCATTTATAAAAATATTTGTTCGGTATATTAATGATGTTTTCAATGCCCTGTCTTCTGATTACGTTCTTTTTTTGCTGACAACCTGAAAATATTCTATACTATTTCCTCTCCTTCTGACTGTGTAGCTCTTTAGTCTATTCTAAACCGTTTTTGCTCGTTGTGTAATGTAAATTGTCTCTTCTTATGTCCTCTTAAATGTAATGTTCCCAATGTTCGTATTCCCTTGACCAGGATCAAGGACTTGGGCGTTTGGCTCGGCTCAGACCTCACCTACAATCTGAAGCGTGTGGCTCGTGACTTTTCTGACCCCGGTTGCCTTTAAAATATTGTTCTGTCCAATGGTTGAATCGTTGCTGGAGTATTGCTCGAAGATTTGGTCACCGTCGGCAAAAATCCACAGTGATTGCATAGAGCGGTTGCAAAGGTCCTTCACTAGGTTTGCCATCCGGGATATCATTGGTTATCGATCCTCTGCTCTGCTTTGTTCCTGCCATCAAATCCTTCAATACATTGTCCCATCTTTTTTATTTTAATATTTCATTGCCTTCCTTTCGATCCCGTTTAATATCCTCCTCATTAGAATCCTTCCAACACTCGTTGTCTAGTTGTTAATTATTTGTGTTTCTTGGATAGTTTATGTTAGAAATTATTGTTAGTTGAGACCAAGTTTAGATTAAGAGGTCTGGTATAGCCAAGGGAAAGCCAAGGTGTTGTTGGGAAATAAATAAATAAACTGCAACATTATAGACCTATGGTTATTTCCAGTAGTTGATCTTTACTGAGAGTCCATCTACTACTGGTATATACTTGCTCCAGTATTAGGAAGGTATTATAACTGCAGCGAAATTTTCAACTCTATCTTAATTTCCAAGGTCAAATTCCAATTTTACTAGGTCTTCGTATAGAATTGGAATTATTAGAGCGAATTATGGCGTGTGATTAAAAGCGGGTAAATTGTACGATTGCCCAATACAATTTTCGAAACAAATTGATGAGCTTGTTATAAAGACAGGGCGAAAAATGACCACAGAAGCATCTCAGACATTAAAAAAGTGATTCTCCAAGTGATTTCAAAAACTGTACTAAATACTTCCTAAATGCCCAAATACTGTACCATCGCATTATCCTTTGTTTCATAGAAAGGATCATGGTCTATGGTTTTAACAATGTCAACTTATTCCAGAAAGATTGGTTTGTTTGTTGGTTTATACAGACTTTGAGTCAATGGATTTCATTTGTCTCTTTTATTCCTAAAAGTCATTCAGAAATTCAAAACTGTTTTATATTCATTTATTGAAGATATAGCAACGAAACTCACAATAATCATACATCATTAATGGCTTGATCTAATCGATGTTCAATTAAAGCTCCCTAATACTTGTTACCTACTAACCCTCATGACTCAGGGTGGCCCGCTGAGATAGTGATATCGCCAATGATTTCTCACAAGAAAGACCGGATCTAAAATCCCATTCTGACCCTTCTCCGTAGCAAGGACCTATTCCTATTTAGGTTCGTCATACACTCAGTTTTAATACGATCTTGACTGTCAGACAAAACGTAAAGAAAAATCAGTTTGGTTCGCGAGAATATACCCTTTCCGACTTGAAATAAACCTTTCAGAGATCCATTTAATCGAAATGGATTTGTTGAAGAATGCGCTCTCTATGATCCATTGACGGTCCCGGGATCCTTTTTTGCTAACTATTCAACAAATCTCACGTACAAGCAGAGGTGTAATGCCCGCTTGATCCCCAATGTCCATTCGTGCAGATCGGCCGAACTCTCTTATCCCTTTTGCAGTTCAATCAAACAAATAAAGCGTTCGACTCGAGGAGATCAACCACGAGCAAGTACAATAGCAATCCACCGAAAGAAAGCAAACTTAAAACTGCTCCGATTGGGCGACAACAAACATATTCGCATGATCGTTCGCCGTGTGGTCACATTTCGATTGCAAGCCTCCCACAACCCATCCACCCGCGCCGCAGCTTTACTCGCCTAAATATAACCTTAATTGACACATTACTCACCGACCGACAAAGAGCGGGACCGTCTAACGCAACAAAAAAGTAAGCAACAAAACGAGCCAGCAAAAGACAGACCCAACGGCTGTCGGTCAACTTTGATGATTTTATCATCAATAAGCCTGCCACGTACAATGACAAGCTCGATCAGTGTCAGCGTGCAGCGTGCTAGCGCGTTTTCCCCCCCCTGGGTGGGTGTAATGGCCACCTTTCCACGTTGTGGGGGTGATTCCGGGTCCGTCCGGGAGGGAAAGGAGAAGCAAACGATGGAACGGGAACCAACGGGTGGCATAGTTATATGGTACGGTGGTCGACCCAAAGCCAAGGTGTGTACAGGGTCGGGTGGGAATGGAAGAAGAGTGGACAGAGGAGCGTACAAATGTCTAATCTCCACTAACAACGTGCCGGACTTGTTTGAATCCTTCGGTTAGTGCTTGTTGCAGCCGCACGAAGGCAGCAAAAGGTGTTATGATTGATGCAATAAAGGTTTCACCCTTTCCCGTGCGTGGCCCCACTTGCATACCGGGCCACCTTTAACAACCTTGTCCAATTCGGCTCGATTCGATCTGTCAGTTTTTCTCCATTCATCGTGCCTATCGGCATCTGCCCGTGTCCTTCGGTTCGGGCGGGTTGAAAAGTCTCTGGAATGATCCTCATGATGATCCTCAAAACTTATAATAACCTTTAGTTAAGAGCTATTGAATAAATGAAAATGATTATGTTATTACAACGAGTAGGAACATTATTTAAACATTATTTGTAACATGAGAACATTATTACCATAAAAACATTTCATCTCGGAGCCACCTTTTTACCATCTTTTGCTACATTCATTGCATTCTTGCCGTCGTCGCGCTATGCTTATTTAGAGGCTGTGTTTCTTTTTTATTATTCTCATGCTTCCCTTCCCCTCTTCTTCTCCTACTCCACACCCCCTGGGCAATCCTTTCCCGGCAGCCGCCCACCGGCCGCTCATTTGTGTGGATGAGTTTTGTTTTTGTTATTGCTATATGAATATCAGCATTCTTTTGAATCTTGCGACCATTTCTCGCTCTTTTATAAATGATTAGGAGCCCTGAATGGGGCATACAAAGCAAAGCCAGCGACTCCTTGATTTCTGTTTTCACGCTCTGTCGTGTTGGGTTGGCGGGTGGTGTGTGCTGCTGGTGGTGAAATAGCAATGGCATGGCTTACTGTTTTTTGTGTTTAAGCGAAGAGGAAAAGACTTACGATCGTATCGTGACGGATGATTTCAATGTAAGGGAGAGACTAATTGCACTCAAAACAATAGCAGATTGTGCAGTTTCTTTAGCAGTGTAGATAATTATCCACGTATTGGTAAATGTTTTTAATTTAATTTTGTAATAATTCAGCAATATTGAAATTTAAGAAATGAATATTAATTTCAATTTTAACTTACTTTTAATTAATTGTATTATTATTATAAAATGTGTCTCTTTGCACCTCAGGTGATTGTTTAGATCAACCTTCCATGCCTAAAAAAAGGAATAAAAAAAGAAAGGATAACGCGATGAAACAAACTTTTTGCTCGACATGGTTTACGAGATCCGTTTCAAAATAACTTAAGGGGTTGGTCCGGTTGAACAAAACGGAAAACAAACACTTTCGTTAACGCTTCCAACCCCCAACCACGCACACCATAGCCCTTTTTTATCATTTACACGCTGATCCTGACATTTCAACAACAACAGCAACAAAAGGGAAAAGAAAAGCAAGGTAAACTTAAAATCAGAAATGGGAAAAAACAAAACCTCCAGCACGGCACGGCTTATAGTTAGTTACCTCATCACCCGATGTGTCTGTAAGTGCGCGGGTACAAAACGTTTTAACGTGTTTTTTTCCTTCTTCTGCCTTTCTTACGGTGAACAAAAGAAGAAGAAAAAACAGGGACATGAGACGCATACAGGGCGGATATACATTAATCATTTTTACACTCGGCATTTCAACGATCATTTAACACACGAGTTTGGGGATGGAATTTCGTGATCCCAGCCCTAAGACACTAAGGCAACTTGGGCCCGAGATCGATCGGGTTGATCTAGACACACTGGCAGCATCAGTTAGTTGAAGATTTCTCTATATTGAACGATGTTGATTGTTATCTAAAGCGATAAAATAGCATTGAGTTTGTTTAGTTTGTACTTACATTGTATATAGAACACTGGAAAGGTGAATTATTCAATATTATTCAATTAATTTTGTAACGTATTGAACACATTTTGTATTTAATGCTAATTTATTTTTAAATTTATGTTTTAAAAGTATATTTTTGCTCAAATAATTGCATTCCATTGCATCTACTGAACCTGGCTAAAAAAATCTCTTTTGAGGGTTTTCGCTTATTGCTCGTTTAACTCTCCTCTTATTATACCATCTATAAAATCACTCAAAAATTAAAAAGTAACTATGAAACTAAATTGTTCGCTTTATTTGATGAAATATTCTGTTTCTTTGCTTACTCCTTTCAATTCGAAAATCTGATAACTTCAATCACGACTGAACCGGGCCGGTAACATTCCATCATTCGCGTTCGGTGCCGCTGGCTGGATGAGATGGTGTGAAAATTAATTATGATAAAATTAATTAATTTTTTAACCGTCTTCCACCACTTAATGGGCACTCGTGTACCAGCCCACCGGTCCCGGTCTCCATCCGTTCCTCTTATCGGCTGGTTGCAAATTTATTTGCCATTTGCATCATTAGCGCGCCCCGCGGCTTGAAGTGCGAATAATGGGGCAAATAATTAACGATCATTTGCGGGATCGGCCTCAACAAGTTGTGAGTGAGCGCGTCGAGTTGTTTTCTCTTTGCATCGGTATTTTTTTATGCCTCTCTGTTGTTTTTTCTTTTGCGAATCCCACCACCCGAACAGGGGAGACAGGGTGACATTTTCCTGTCGGGATGCACGGATGTGTTTCGATTGATGGAGATGACATGCAAAAGGTGGTGAAACAGAACATGGGGGTGATTTTAATTAATCAGTACTTCAACTTTCTTCACTGTCACTAGGTAAGATGCTTAGGGGAAATTTTATTTTTCCTGAGCGTATCAAAAGGAAGAATCACTTTAATTGAAGCATATCTATTTGATTATATACAGCTTCTTAAAAGGAAACTTTTTAAACGGTATTTGCTTGACACAACTTTGAAAGAAATAAACAGTTGAAATGGACCACTGTTAATGACTAGCATTGTGTTGTTAATTATGCCCCATTTTGCTATAATTCTTGATAGCCATTGGGTTTTGAAAAATTGCACTTAAATGGTTAGTGAACAGCTTTATAATAAAAAAACACAATTTTAAAAGATTTTAGACATCTATCTTTTCTGTTGGAGTTTCAAAAAAAAAATTATCTCCTGGGATCTGGGACGTCTTGTATTATTATGTTATTGGCATGACTTGATATCTGGATTTTGAAGTGTCGAATTTTTTTATGTAATTATAAGTGTATCACTATATCAGTTTCCAGTTTTTGGGTTTTTTTTTCAAAGCTTAATAAGTACATTTATTTTGATAAACTGCAAATGAGACTATCATGAAAGGTTTATTGAATGTAGACTTTAGGATCGATTCCGGTGAATATTAAGAACGTGTTAGCATCATGAGAATTAAAATAAATTATATATTTTTACATCGTTAAAGACCTATATGTCGAATTTGAAGAATAGACAAACGGGTTCGTGTGCCTGTCTAAGATGTGGAAGAGGCTAATAATCTCTAGTAAGTCATCATTCAGTCCACTCTAATGTGGCTTGCGATATTTTAAAATTGATCGGTAAATATTGAATTCCAGAAGATCTCATAATGAGTAATTTAATATCACCTTGGATAAGGCTCTACGTGCGACTCTCTAGTCGATTATGAGATAATGATACTAGAACCCCAATTTCATTATCATCTCGAGGGTTTTGCTCAGAGGTCATGCTTATCGTCTCTGTATCTCTCTGTATCCAATTTAAGTGTACGTCCTGCCGAAGCAAGGACTTCTCCAGGATATTGTTAATGGTGAAAATCAGTGTTGAGGGAACATATCTCGAGATGTAAGATATATTTTATATATTTTGCGGAATGTTGCAATTGTTACTTCAGGACTCTTGTCTATGTCTTTGGCTTGTATGTGGGATAGATGACAGAGAAGGTTCCAAACGAAAGGCATCGTTTCGTTATCCAACAACTTTTTCATTAATGTATTTAAATAAAGCTCATCTTCGTTTTAATACAGAATGTTGTTTGATTGAGTAGTTCCATCTCCTCTTCTTGAATAGTCAGTCCTTACTATGGGATGTTCAACATCAGTTAGTTATTTGATCATGAATCGATGAATGATATTTCGGAAAGGCTAATGTGAGAATAAAGTCTTAAGAAGGATCTCTATCATCAGACTTCAACTTCGACTATCCCGAGTCATATACCTCACACTTTGGAGTTATGTATACTTGAGTTTCTTCATATAATAACTTCACGTACTTTGTTACTCGACTCAGGTTTCACATTTATGTATTTTAACTTCAGCTGATTTGGACTGATTCTTATGTACTGCTTATTTTGGATTTAATTTTGACTGCGTTCTTAGGCTGAGTTTTGGACTTACTTTTTGACAGCACGTGAGCCTCCTTGAATGAAAGTTATGTATTAGTCTTCTTGCAAATGCATGCGCGTTTCACATATACTAACCTATTTGGATTACAACATAAAGTTAAAAGCAACATTTATTACCACTGCGCAAATGGATGAATTCTCCTTGAGTTTCCTTATTTAAGTTTTAACTTTCTGTTTGCAAAAAATAGTTCGTTATGTAGAAATATTTTCTCTTTATAATTTAATTAAGTAAATACTGTTTGTTTAAGATGCATTTAATTTTCCCCCATAATTTAAATTGTGTCAATTTTTTTAATACCCTCCACAATATTTGATCAAGATCGGTTCTGATTAATCACGAGTTGTTTCTCGACTAATTAGAATTATTGTGCACTAATTTCTTGGTGTATCAAACTGTATATGGTACATAATAAAAATATATAATTTAAAAAATTCTCTTATATTAACTATTAAATTAATTATAGTACGGCCGAATTTCTTGAGAATCTTAAAAATAGGGATCAAAGTGATAGAGGAATTTATGTTAAATGCTCCCAACAGTGATTCTTACCTTTCATCTTCTAATCGTAGCGATTTTTCCGTCTTATAACAATCTCCTATCAGTAGAAGCGTGCTGCCTAATTTTATCCGTCGAAACAACCACCACAAAAATGGAGTTTTTGCTAACAAAAAAGCCAACTCAATCCACCACCGGCAGCTGTAGCTTCTGCTTACCATCTAATCATCTCCAGGCGCGAACCATCACCGTAAGACAATAAGCGCAACGTGTTAGAAAAGCCATTCGCTTTTCTTCTCGCGCTGGAGGAGGCTTCCCCCAAAAGAAAAATTAATAAAAATTAGCATACAACCGGCAAAGTTACCTACTGCTGCTGCTGCTGCTTCGGTACGGTTCGTGCCTGGAATCACGATCATCATCATGCTGATGATGATGGTTCCAGCTCGTTCGAAACAAATCTTATGAATTTATAATCAGCGAATGATAAATTTTAGTATTTAATTTTATTGCACCCATCGGGTGAGGAATGTTTTATTTTTAGTGACAGACACACCAGCCAGGCAGGCCGCCGCTTCCGTTGTGCGGGCACAACCGGTGGATGCCCGCCGTGTTGATGAAGAATAGCGCGATCACCGCATGATCATCGCCGTCATGCTGCTGCCTGCTGCTGCTGCTGTTGGCTGCATGCGTGAACGTGGCAAAGTTCACGCGGGAGCCTGATTAAACCCCGCGCGTACGGTGCGGTTCGGCTTTGAGTTTTTTGGGCGTAACGTGTTGTTTACGTGCCGGGTTGGATGCTGGCTTTCATTAATATTCAAATTTATATTGCTACTTTCCGGTGTCATTGTTTTTTGAGTGTGTGCTGCTCCCGACGGTTTCTGAAGGCGGGAGGATTAAAAACATTCTTAGCGCAGTGGAAGTAGAATTTTGGTGGAAGTTTCTCCTCGATTAATACTAAGCTTTAACAACAAAGAACAGTTGTAAGTTTCGAACCCAAACTACTTGAAACAATAATGATATTCATACTGTAAAAAGCTAAAAGCGTTGATAACTTTTAATAGTGCCCAACTGGCTAACGATAAGAGTTGATGAAATGCTCAAAATATTTAACTCTTCCCGTTTGTATTTCAATCGTATTTTGTAATTGAAGGTGTGAAAGAAACGCTTCCCATTAATGGAACAATCACCAAAAAAAAAAAAGCCGTTCGGTTGCGTTTGTTTGAAAGTTGAACAATATCCAAAAACCCGCCCCGGTATGGCCGTAGATGGGGAGACACCATAATAAACCGAATCAAAATCTTCCATAAATAATAATTAAGTTTTTATTAATGATGCCGATTGGAACTTGTTTCGACAATCATCCACCGGGAAAGGGAGATGGAACGGAGCCCGGTACGCATTCTAACCAAACGATCAGCTTATAGGAAGAGGATACGATTGCGTTAAAGCGACCCATCAACATCGTCTTGTTTTCGCGCTTATTATTGTGCATAATTTCGAAGAATGTTTAATCCTCCTGCTTATGAGGTGTGGTTAGTGTCTGGCCGCTTTGTTTCTGGTACGTCTTCTTTCACTAGGACCCGTGTCAAATAAATTACCAGCTTTTTAAGGCACGTATATTGCAATCAAGCTGTTTCGAAAGTTTAGTAATTATTTTCCCATTAATTTTGTATAAAAAAAACTACCTACTCTGTTCTCTTACTTTGTGGAATTGTTTTTAAAAAGTGATCTTCCCAATAACGATCGATTCGGCAACTGCACTCATCACAATGGCACTTTGAGCTCGTTTGCTGTACCGAAAAGGGAAGAAGAATGCCCGGGCAAACGAGATGCTCTCAACAATAACCGACCGGACGTGAATGACTTCCAAACTTTTTTTTTCGCTTTTCGCCTCCCCCCCCATTGAGAAGTGGTGCTTAAATCTGTCACTCAGGAATTCGTTTGATCGGACTATCGGAATTGGCTGTTGGCCTCCGACTTTTCCATCTTATTCTTCCTCCTCTTCCACGCTTTTTGGGTGGAGAAGGTGTGGGAGGCGTTGGGAATGTGCGTTTGTCTGCATTCCTGCACCCTTGCTGGGCGAGCAGATTGTTTTTCAACGTTTGAGAGCACCGTTCCGGAATTCTTCGGAGGTCGCTTACGGTGTTGGGCGTTACAGTCAGACATTGTGGCGTCAGAGTTTTTTAGAGTGTTTGTGGTTTGAAAGAAGGAAATGGCTGTATTACTTTAAGAAAGAAAGTTTTTCGTAAGTAAGTACTTTAATTTAAAAAGCATAAGTAATAATTATGAATGTTTAAATGATGTCTAGAAAGAGTGCTTAATTAATCATATCCGTCTTGAGTTATTTTACGTAGAAAAGACTTGATACGACGGAGAAGATAGCTACTGCTTCGTCACTCTCCTAAATTCGCACCTCACCGGCATCACCGGTAGCAAAAACCGACCACGATCGGGCAAATGACCACGACCGTCCATCTCGGCATACACCCATCCATTGGCCAACTACTCGACGGGGTGTCCCACCGTTTTATAGCTACTTGAATTTTATTTTCATCTACATACAGCGTACGGTTGTTGTAGGCGATTTGATTGGATGTTAAAGTTAATCATGATTCCAATTCCATCTCTGCGTCCAGCGGAACGAGGGACTGGACCGGGCGCGATACCTACCGTGTGCGTGCAAGATGACGCTGATAAACAAGCATATCACTTTACAAAGCGTAAGCGTCCGGCGGAAGATCAAGAAAGCATCAAGATTTTCATCATAAATTGGATATTTTACACTGCACGGCATGGCCAAGCGTGTATCGTGGTGGTTTCTCTGCCATTTGTCGTACCATTTCCATTGGGATGGGTACGATTAAAAAGGGAGAAAAAGCAAGAATGGGATAAGTAATCAAGGTTTGCTTGAGTTTTTAATCGTTTAGTGACGATCATCATGTCACATGAGGTGTACCGCTGGATGGAATTAAGTTCTTCCTTAGTTCTATTGAAGAACGATATCCCTCTTGTGCTATTTTCTGTTAATATTGAACGAAACTGTGTTAATTTTATATTATTTTTCGGTAATCAACTTGTTTTATTTTTTTTTAATTCCTTAATTCCTTCACCTTCTCTACTTCCTCAAAGTTCCTCAATATCATTTCCCCAATATCAATGGAATGTGTGGGGAAGTTGTATAACCTTGTTTTTATGTTTTTTACTAGGGACATATTTTTTGACGACAAACGAAGGTCGCCAAATGGGAGTTATTATTACCTGAGTCATGTTAGAATTATGTTGAAACTTCTGTCTTTTCCTACTTGTAATTCAGACTGTTTTATTGGATAACGCGCGATATTGGATTTCAATTTAAAAAAAACTCTGGGTAGGATCACATTATGGTACCTGTGTAGGATGTCTAGCTTTTGCCAAAACATTCCCAAGAGTTACCCAATTGTCGGTGATGGTCCGATCATTTCTAAGCGACCATCCAATTAGAGGATAGATATGTTCGAATTTAAAGCATTTGTCGAAGGATTTTATATAGCCCAGTATATTACCTTAACTCAGGTTATTATCTTAGGCTTACGTTTTCAGGTGGACACTATCTACACTGACCTGAAAGCAGCATTCAATCGTGTAAATCTACTTGATGATTGTTAGAGCTTGAGCGTTTGATGTTTTCGTGAATCTCTCTTGCCTTCGTTGAGCTCCTATTTGAAAAATGGAAAATACTATGCCACAACCAAAGGCTACGTTTTAAAAGTATTCAGCAGTACTTCAGATATCCCCTAGGGGAGTATCATAAACCCACTGCTATTTTTTATTATGGATAACTAGCTGATCCAAGGGATTCAGCGTGATCGGTGAAGCTTAAATGTTCATTCTATTTTGTGTCTGCAAAGACTTTAAAAAATTCCAAACAGTTTAAGCAAACGTTGAAAATATCGGAAACTGTATTTTTGTATGAGACGATTGGTTTTGAAATATCGCGTTGAAGCTAACGTATGAGGAAAATCTGGATACTTTTCATAATTGATTCTGTATACTGATAGTGACCTCATAGTGACTTTCATCCCGCTTGGTTCTAATTGGAATTTTCTATCGAATTGACACTCAACTCAGTTGAGGATTTAGCGGTTATGGGGCCCCGCAGAGCCTCAAAAAGTATTGAAGTTCATCAAGTCATAAGGCAAAGTAGAATATCAGGGGCTCCCTCTCAGACGGGGGACGACTACTCCATCAAAGTTATTCTGCACTTCGAAGATAGAATACCCGAGGAACGTCGATATCAACCAACCTTCCAGATTTCTTTCATCAGAGATTCGTGGGATTCGATCTCCGGTTCTGTCATATTTTATTTCAGTACTGCTAAGTCACAATCGTTTTTTGTATGTTGACTACATTAGGATCTTTCACGTTATTCGTTCTACTCTACTAAGCTCCAGGAACTAATCTACATGCTTTGTGAATGGTGCAAATTTATCTGTCTATCTCTGTAAACAAGTGTGTTGTTATGTCATTTTCAAGAGAAAAAAATCCTTGTGATATATGTCAAAAAGTGGCGTCTATAACTTTAACGAAACTGTTTTATCCATTTCTCGAAGTTTTAATTCCTTATTTACACACCTTGACTTCGAGAGGTCCGGTGGAAGAGGCGACAGCAGACCGATTTTTAAACGGGAAAGACTGAGGTTCAAATTTCACCCGGTCCGTTCCCCCTAGACTTGACCAGATCAGGCTTACTATCCAACTACGTGGTATTAATAATAATTCCAGCATATGACCGGTATCACCGAATAGGTAGTTGCGCCAAACAAAAGGAGTGTGCCCTTCACTTTGACTACAACATATCTAATACCGTTTTTAAAAACCACCTTGTACTTGACACTAACATTTGACACGCTTTTTTTTGGAACACAATTTATCGTTTTGTCATAATTACATCCAGAGTGATTGTTCTGACCACCCTATTGTGAATTAATTCATCGATTTTTATAATTAATTTGCATCTAATACAGTGCTCAATAATGCATGTTTTTTGAAATGTAATCCGGTTGTAAACCATGTAATCTAGCAAATGAACCATCGCAACGCACTGCATGATAACATTAATGCAAAGTTTAACCTCGCCCTCTTATTAATCCTGATAGACACTCAGCTAACAAACGGCACTCTGTGCATATCATTGCAGTGCTCAATCGGCACCGTACCGTGAAGACGCGCTGATTGCTTCGGTTCCCAAGGACACACAGCCGGACCGCGGCGGTACCTATCAGATCAATCCTTCCCCATCATCGCTCGACCGGATCCAGCGGATCTACGGCAAAATGATGGATCGAATACCGTCGCTATCGATACCGGGATTATCACTTTCGCATTCGCTCTCCATACCGACATCGCAGGCCCTCTCGAATCAATCATCGCACGCACTGAACTCGCTCGGTCTGCATACGCAAAATTTGCATGCCTCATCGGTGAACGCGCTCCACAACTCGCAAACGACCAACCTGCACCAGAACGTTGGCGGTCTGCTGAACGGTGCGGCCGGCAATGGGTAAGTATGAGGCGGGTATGCGGGGGTGGGGCGGGGTTTGTGCCTTAGCCCAACCAAAAACCGCCACACACACACACACACACGGAACGGCACACATTTTGTCGCTTTATAACGGATCGATCCCCTTTTCCGCTTCTACTGATTGCCGACCGCAATGTCCCTCCACAGCCTGCTCGGTCAGGCGATGTTGAAGAAACCGGCCGAGGAGCACATAAAGCGACCGATGAACGCGTTCATGGTGTGGTCACGGTTACAGCGAAGGAAAATTGCTCAGGACAACCCGAAAATGCACAACTCGGAAATCTCCAAACGACTTGGTAAGTGATTTGAGTGGAGTAATGTTGAATAATTTTAATATTTCATATGAACTTAAAATTATTAAATATTGTTATGGTCACTGGAACAAAATGAAATTGATGTTGGAAAAAAACGAAGTTAGTCAAAGAATAAAATTGTCTGACATTTCCATACCTCAACATCAGTTGATCGTAGTAGCCACAGCGTCACTAGTGAGTGACTGTTCCACAGCAAAACAAACTGTGCCACACGTTCGTCCGGGATAATGTTACCTTATTGTGCTATCTGCAACCACATGTTGATTGATGATGTAATCGCGACCAAATGTGGCCATCTGTACCATGAAACCTGTATCGACAAGTTCACCAACAGTGCTGTAACGCCTTGCTCGAAGTTGGGTAGCGAACAACTGCCAAAGTGCACCGAACGATGGAACTCGTCTAGCGAGATTGCGGAAGGTGGGCTACGGCGCATCTATCTCAACTATGACGCAGTGCAATGTGAGAAGCGAAAAGAACTGTGTCAACTAATAGATACACTCGCTAAGGTGCAAAAGGAACTGCGGACTGTGCAGCATCTGGTAGTGAATGGAAGATGCGCCAAGTGCGGTCATACGCCGAGGGCGAAATCCAAAAAGCGAAACGTTGATGGTACAGTGAAATAATCTTTCAGTGTTATTTGAGGAAATAGTACAAAAAAGTGCAAAATTACAAGTGAAACTTTAAAACAGTTGGAATTTAATTTCATTTCTGATACACCAAATTGATCAATCACAGTAGTCGGATACTTTGTGTAAAGTGTTTTACTCTACTGCTCATCGAAGAGGACACGCATACACTAAGAAGTTGCTCGAGAAAATGTTCGTTTGCTGCAAGCTGTGTAAAGGACTCCTGAACCACATGGCATGGCTCAGCCACTGTGGGTACTTGTTTCACGAAGAATGTCTGGATTGTTTTCACGCGATCTACAATCGTTCCTGTGCAGGCTGCGTTGGTGATTATAGGATGGAAGGGCTCGAGGAAAATTACATCTGCGTATTGTTCCGTCGTGCCCCGATCGATGTGAATAACGACAACCACCAGATACTGTTGGAGTTGTTCAGAGAGGTACTGGAGCTAGAGAGACAATGGCGTCAGGAAGTTTTCTTACCCGAAATGGTCCTTTATCAGCAGGCTTGGGAGACGGAATAAGGAAGGAACTCCTTTAACATCCACTAATCAGCACTTTTGATGGATGATTCAGGAAAATTTGAATAAAGCTTGGTATATTGCGCAGACAATTTTAAAAGTGGATTATTGAACCTATGTACTATCCCAGTGTTGAAAGAAAGTCCGTAGTAAGGATCGTTACGCCAAGAAACAAGGAGAGACAGTCCCTTAATCTTCCCGTTAAATGCTTTTGGAGCTACCATAAAAAGCTGTGCTTGCTAAGCTGTCTAAATAACTACTACTTAATCGATCGGAGTATTGCGGTGAAAATCAACATTTCACTTAACTGCACCTTTCACCAACCGATCCGGGAAAACTCAAGGCAGCATTCTCGGTCCTCTGTTGTTCGTCATCTTTATGAATGATATCGTTGGCCTCAAGTTATATGTGCCTGTTTCTGGCATCGACGACTGTGCTATTTTACAAAACTGTCTGTGCAACTTCTGGTCTTGGAGTACAACGAATTACATACGTGTCAACGTACCAAAAAGGTTCTGTGATAACATTGACTAGAAAAAAATATCCAATAGTATTCGACTATAAATGAGCAGGCAGCTCAATTCCGCGAACAGACGTGATTCTTGACTTAGGTGTACTGTTAGATCGTAGGTTGACTCTCCAAGACCATTACCCTAATTAAAAACCCTTACAGTCTCAAATCGCTGCACTGTGCTATCGAAAGGCCAATATTAGAATTCGCCAATATTTTATGAAGACCAATGCAGCAGCACAGAAAAGATAGGCTAGAATCAGTCCAAAGAAAATTTAAACGATCTCTCGTTTACCGTCTTCCTTGGTCTAGTGAGGCTCTGTTTGTTGTTCGGACTGGATTCCCTACAACATAATTCTATCGACGCCTCGGCCATTCTCGAAAACATAACCTTCCAGACTCCTAGTAGGAGCTTGAGACCAAGACCACTACTCTGTACAGCTTTTTGAAGGACAGAATTTGGTTCTAATGAATTTTTAATTAAAATAGTCAATTCCTAATGTTCTCTAAACAACTCAGTCGATCTCACCAATAGTATAAATAATATTAAAATAACCTTGTGTACATATTAGGGGCGGTCCGGTGGCCGAGGAGATAAGCGGCGCCGGTCTTAAACGGCAGGACCGGGGTTCAAATCCCATCCGGATCGTTCCCCCCGTAGTGAGGACTGACTATCCAACTACGTGGTATCAATAAGTCTCGTAAGCCAGAAATGGCAGGCATGACCGAGTAGGTCGTTAGGCCAAAGAAGAAGAAGAAGACATATTAGGGCAATACAAAAAGCTTGGGAGATATTTATTTATTTTATTGTTCCTGTTTTATGTAAAGCTCTGTTTACTCTTTCTGTTGTGATTTGGTTACATTGATCAGTATAGTTATGTAGGCCAACATAGGCTAGCTGATTTTGTAATAAAAAATAAATCTAAAGAGTTGTGAGATAGAAGGGGATTTCTCGTACTTAAGCAATTTAAGCGAAGAAAAGTTGGTTTAATTTTGAGATTAGCAAACCACCTTAAGTCAGCTATTTTGTCATCTTTTCTACCCAATTTTACAATATTGTGGCTTCTGATTTAATTCATGGACTATCTATTACCTGGAGATTAATTCCTGGAGTGTATTCCAGAGACATCTTACTAAGCCGTTCTTGCAACCCCACACGAACGAGCTTGTTAAAGTTTCGTAGTCAGCATAAGGTAGGGTTACTAGCCCAGTGCTCAAGCCCCCAAGTACCTTTCGTGGCAGTTGGGTTTATTAATCTGCTGGGCATGCAGGTGGAATAGTGTTTTAACCTTTTTTTTCAGTAGAATATCGAAACATTCTTGGATCCTCAAATTTATTTCCAAAGGTAACAATTTTTCTAAAGCCATTTAATTCCTCGGAGGAGGTATTTTTCTATTTTTAGTTTTTATTGCTTCTGATGCTTGGCTCTCAGATGTCTTTGTATCACCTTTTCATAAATCTTTAAAAGATGGACTTAAACATAATACTGAAGTGATTAGCGAAAAGCTTTAATAAATAGAAAGCTGATGCTTTTCAATAACTGTTGGAATAGACTTTTCCGTCCTCTGACCTGATGTAACTCACGATGTGTATGAAAAAGCACTCCATGGGTGTTCTTCTACAAATAATCTTAAATGTAAGACTAAGAACCCGTTCTGGGACTACTTTCGTCTAAAGGCTTTAATAACTAATTGTTTACACTTTACGAATACACTCACAATAAAATACAAAGGAAATAAAAGAAGGAAAGAATTAAGAATGTGGAAAACCTCACGCATTCTGCACTATGCTTTTGTTCTTTCTCTCTTCTCTAAGAGATTGTGATTGCCAGTGTCAGTCAATGAGTGACAGCTCCTTTGCCCGTTGGAATCTTCCTCTTCGGGGCCAATGATGTGCTTCAATGGTCTGTCACAAAAACGCACACTGGTACCTTCCGCTAATGCTGCTGTATTAGGTCAATCCGGGACAGTTCTTGAGTACGAGTAGTGCGAGTGGTACATTTCACAAACAATAATCACAAACCGGCAGCTTACTATTGCTTCCGATGCAGTACACAACGACAACTGGGGCCGTGTCTTACGATCTAAACGACGCTGTTTGCGATACCATCTACGACCGTCCCGTGAATGGCCACTCAATTATCGATTATGGCTTCATTTAACCAATTTTGTCCAACTTCATGTACAGACGCGTCGTCAGGAGTGAGTAAAGAGGAAACAATCTTTTTTTGTGACACAAAGAATTGCTTCCACACAACACAGGGGGTTGACCAGTGGGTAGATGGCGTTACTACACCACCGTAGTTTATGAAATGGTGAACAAGGAAATGTCCCATATCCCGAAAAATACCGCCCCATCCCATCCTCGAAGCCTTCTGCTGATGCCACGTTGGTGAAAAGGGATCCCGAAACCAAACAATCGCCAGTTGTTGGTGGCGGTGGACGCTGTTTCCGCTTTACAAAACCGCTCTTATCCGATCTAATGTCACATGTCGCATGTGTTGTGCGTCAGTAATTCCTTTCTGGTGCTAACGCCCATTCTAACCTCCCAGGAGCAAGTACGTTCGAGGGACAAATCTAACCGAAAAGGGCTGCCGTTTGTCAAGGTGACTGAGACACTGGATTGATTGAAATCTTATCGAAAAATCCAAACAAGTACAGACTTTGCATTGGGGTTGGCATCCTACGTTGAACGTTCGCGTATGCTGCGTTAACGCAAATGTAAGTAACGTGTTCCGGGAGCGTAGTGGCAGAGTTTTCCGGAATTTCGGTCGATATGGTTGAATTTCCTTTCACTTTCATACCATCCCAACAGGCGACGATTGTGACGGGAATGAGGCCCTTCGTTTTTGAATGGGCAAGAATGGAATGAAAAGTTACAGCAAGCAATTCCCTTTTTGTGAGGATGGTTTTTTTTACCTAATACAAAGTTTCAACCGGAGCCAAACTCCAGTAACAATTTATTTCCATTCACATTGAATATTTGTTCTGATGTTCAATTTATGCTCTCCCCGTGTGTTTGGGCAGCTTCGTGAAAGAATCGTATCGGTATGCAAATAAACTGTCGAAAGATTTATGTTTGCTAAACACAGTGGACTCAAAATGAATGGAATGCCAGTGAAAAAGTGTCAATAAAAGGCAATCTTTTTTTTGGCACTTTTTAACATTTCTGCTACTGTGGAGGAGATTTTTTTTATTATTGAAAGCGTTCAGTTAGTACTTCCAATTTTTGAAGAATGGTGAACAATTTAAATGTTTAAAGAGAAATTGGTACAATTCTATTACACACTGGTTTACTGCGCATTATGATACAAATACTAAAGGTTTTTAACAGACAAACTGAGCTAATAATTATTGTAAAATTCGGACCCAAGTTGGGCCACCTAAAACTGGAATTTAAATTTGATCATCACTTATTCAGCTTAGCTTTGAACTATTGTCGCTTTGATGAATAATGATTGAATAAAAATTAATTTGTATTAAACTGGAATATTTAAAATAAAAATCACTAATACAAAAATTTTGTATTGTTTGTCAAATTGATGAACATGCAAAGAATTATTTCATTTCAAATCATTGCATTTTGTTTCATTTATTTCTTTCCACTCTTGTACGTCATGAGGGTTTTACAAAAATTGATGCCTAGGGTTAAGCTTCCGTAACGTAAAACTAATAAACAATTAAGTAAAGAAGATCCCGTGAAAAGATATTATGCAGTGATAAAGAAACGATAGGAAGGGTTAGTATAAATATATAGCATAGAAATGAACAATAACATATTAGGTATGTAACTAAATAACGGCCGTTTTTTTCATAAGGTTATAAGGTTATTTATTAACTCATGGGGCAAATTGGATTATTCAAAGTATTTTCCATTATTTTCTACTACTTTTTTCCACCTTTCGGGTAAATCCCGGATTCCTTTTCGAAAAAACGACACTTCTTTGGACCCAATCCATGAATCCAACCAATTTTGGATATGCTCATAAGAGGATAACTCCTGGTCAGCCCATCCATGTGCCATCGATCGGAACAGATG